>JABJVR010000083.1:254555-317371 GCA_025773905.1 Chitala chitala
TTTTCAAATTTTTTTTATTTTTAACATAATTTATGTGTCCTTTTTTTTAAAATTTTTTTAATTTAAAAAAAAAAAAAAAAAAAAAAAAAAAAAAAAAAAAAAAAAAAAAAAAAACCACAAACTTTCGTGGACTATAACACAGAACACAATGTCTTGAGAGTATCCTTGTATTTTATCCCCCATTACAGGAGGGGGTCAGCCAAACGAACAGTCACAAGCTCCTGCCAAACTGCCCACTTGTAGTCAGACTGCTTGAGAGCCCCACTGTCCTTGATGTGAGTTAATGACTTACTCCATTGTAACCAAGCACTGGCGTGGGAGAAGACAGTAAAATCCCATGGCAAATTAAGTTACTGTGTTGCACAGAACAGGGGGGATACGTTGTCATACATTTCGGAAAAACACCAAAACGCAAATGGATCTCTCTTCTGCAAAGCGTCTCCTTCCTGCCTTACAGAGTCAGGTCCGAGAAGAACTGGACTGAAGCGGTTCAGAGATACACAAGGTGCTTCTTTCCACTGTGTGGGTAACATAGCCCAGGTTCTTCACCCCTGGCCTGCAGGTGTGGCTCATGGAGGGGGTGGGGAAGAATTCAGCTGATAAGGAAGAAATGCTGGTGCTGAGGGTGAGGTGAAAGGTCATCAGTTGTCCACTGCACAGCCCAGCGCTCCCCTCAAACCTGCTGTTCCACTGCAGTTTCGCCCTACGGGCTAACGTGGGCAGACTTGTCCCTGTATGTATACATCCACGTATGCAAGTGTGTATTTATCAATGTATTTGCTGTGTGTGTGTGTGTACGTGGGTTTGTGTGCATACGTGGGTGCTTGTAAATCAGACTGTGTGGGAGTTATCCGAGACAGGGGCGGCTGGCTCCATGGCTCTGGGACAGCAGAAAGGCCTGCACCACCTCCTGGGTCGCCTGTGGGCTGGTGTTCACATCCTCCAGGGCGTCGGCCACTGCGAACTGTCGGTCCCGCAAGCGGTTCCAATTGGACAGCACGTTGTGGTACTCAAACACCTTCTCGAAGTTGCCCACCGAGTTGTACAACTTGATCAGGCCCCTGTAGTCATACTCCAGGCCGCTGTAGCCTTCGCCAAACAGCTTCTTGCCTGTGCCAGGGGATATGCGTGGTGAGGACAAAGCAGAGCCCAATAGGCCCAGAAAGACGCTTGGCCCAGAGAACACGGTTCCCTCTCACTCACCAATGGCAATGGAGCGCAGGTATAGTTTCTCAGCATCGTCGTACTGGTTCATGTCATAGTTGTAGAGCGATGCCAGGTGGCCCACGGACAGCGCCACCTCGTAGTCCTCCTGGCCCAGCAGCTGCTCCTTGATCTGGATGGCTTTGATGTGCATCTCCTCAGCCTCCTAAACAGGACCGCCCCCCCAGCCCAACCCCATACGGCAGTGTTGGAGAGGTGGCTCCACAAAAAACAGCCAGGGTGCAGATCATACTCGTAAGAGAATCAGAAGTAAATTGTAATAAAATGCACACTTCCCTCAGTTGAGGTTCCATGTTGATGAAACCCATGCCCCCATCCTCAACCTTGGCTAATTAAATTGACATTTACAGTAAAACAGCTGAAGATGTTCCAAGTCTCTGACCACATGGGACATACGGGGTGTGATGCTCCATATGACGCTGTGTGCGAGGCTTTGCAACACGTTTTGGTGGATTTTAAGTTGTGTGCAATATAGGGTGTGGGGAACACTCGTGCACAGGCCACGGAGTTTTCAGAACATAATGTAACCAAGATGACTGTTCCAAAATTTTCCATCACTGCAGTAAGGGGACTGACCTTAAACTTTCTCATGGACTGATAGAGCCGTCCCAGATTGCCGTAGTGCTTTGCTGTCTGCACATTGAACTCGCCGAAGGCCTTCTTGGCCAGCTGGAGAGAGGAGAGGTGCAGGTCGTGCGCCTCCTGCAACAGCCTCTCCTCTGTCTCCTTGTTGTGGCAGTCTATGGCGATCTCCTCGAGGATCAGGGCTGGGCAGGAAACATAGTTAGGTCAGGATCCCAATCTATGCACACTCTCCCCACCAGAACATTAGTACCTCCACACAACTCAAACAACCATCTGCTTCCATAAAAGCCCTTTGGCCCTCAGCCAAGAACAATAATAAAGAATCAAGACCGCGAAAATGAAATAGCACAATGAAACACTACCATTTAATTTCCCCCAGCCATCTCACTCTGCAGTCAGGCCATGCTCAATCACAGGGCCAGAGCTCACCTTTCACCCTTTTGGATGAAGCCAAGAGCAGATGGTCTTCAGGCAGAATGTGAGTGATGATGTCTATCGCTCGTTCCGCGTGGAATCTGAGAGAACGGACCCAGAACACGTCGGCCGGGCAAGTCCCACGACAAATGCATTTTGTTAAAATGGCCCAGAGTAAAGCCCAAAACAGAGCCCGGGATTATCCATTACGATGCGTTAAAATGACAGATGCGCGCGTCAATGTATTCACGGCTGCATCCCTAGATGCGCCCCTCAACACAACAGAAATGCTGACCTGAGAAAATCTGAAATAGAACACAGTACTCACAGTGCATTGTCAAATTTACCAGAGCTGTACTGGTGCACGTAGGAAGAATACGCTAGATCTTCATGCGCCGTTGCTACATGGATGTTCTTCCCACCGAACACGGACTGCCGTATATCTAGAGCCGTCTGCAAGGGTACGGACTGCTCTCAGACACGTGGATCCAACAGACAGCCACAACATCCAAAGGGATTTGCATGTTTCATGCTGACGTCAAACGCGGCAGAGTATGATAATACTCACCTGATAAATTGCCACAGACTGACAGATGTTATCTACGTTTAATAAGTAAAACCCATAATCTAGGAGAGTGTCAGAATATTTTGGGTGCTTCTGACCAAAGTGTTCCCTGCGAGAAAGGGGGAAAAAAAAAAAAAAAGCAGAATCAGTAACGCTCAACTGTAAAAGGTTTTGCAATTACATTCCAGTATTAAAAATGAAAATCAATTGGGTGTTCCTCATACCGTGCCAGAAACACTGCATGTTTAATCAGCTGTTCTGCTTTCCTGAACTCCCTCTTTACTACGCAGGCCTGGAGGAAAAATTAAACAGATGTTAGGACCTGCCGTTTCTGTTCTGTACAAATAGTCCGATCGAGGTAAACACAAAGCCGCCTCGCTGAAAATTCATGCTCCGTGCATTCAGCTGACGGTGCTGAGCTCAGCCAGCAGCGAGCTATATTTCATAGCAGTCACAAACCCAGTCAGCTAGACGGTGAAAAACACATGTGAAGGTCAACGAAGGTCACTCAGCAAAACAGTGATAGACCCCCATGGGACAGAATGCCTCAGAATCATTACATCAATGTACTGGGTTAAATTTCCCAGAAATTAATTTTAGGGACTTGAAACATGGCAAAATGTCTAAAGTTTGGGGGGGAGGACCTGACTCATGTAAAGTCAAAGAATGAGAAACCTCCCAAGAGGGCTGACTACAGAACAGAAACATGAAAATTTAACTGGCAAAAACATCTGCTGTGCTCTTAGTTCCAGATAAACAAGATCTGTCAGCAGAATGTACTCCTTTCCTAATCAGTCCAACAAACTCATGCGTGCCAGGCACAACTACATCACACCCTTGCTACAGGTTGCGGTTCAGAACGTAGGCCCGACAGAAACTGCCGCACTTCACAAATATGTACTCTTACGGTTCACATCAAGTTAACAAATGCATCGATTGCACACAACTGAATTTCCTTGTGCCCTAACTGGCACAACAGTTTATTCAACAGTCAGTTACTAAGAAACTAGAGTAGCATAAAGGGCTTTTCACCAACGTTACCTTAGATGCTTGCCTCAAGACATCGACCACCACCTTCACAGGTAAACCCACAGTGATCTCCCGCATGGCCTCTATACACCACCGATATGCCTGGGGGGGGGGGATCCAATCAGAAACACGAGTTTTTTTTGTATTCGTCTGATCAAGTACATTTGCCACTTTCTTCCCATACATCCAGGCAAGACAGTGCAGCAGTACCTCGTCGTAGTGGCTCTTGGCAAAGAGAAGGGCGCAGAGTTCCCCGTACAGCGCCGCCTTGTTGGCCTGGTGCCCGTGCTTGGCCAGCTTGTCCATGTATGACTGCGCCAGCTTGAATGTCTCTTCTCCTAGGTGGTACTTGCAGTTGCCGTTGCGGACGTGAAGGAGCCTAGCGGGCAAGGCCAGCGCAGACAACACTGCTCTTAATGACACTGCAGCTAACACTAAAACCGCTGTTTCCCCCATGCTGAAGTACACTGACCGACTTCATTTGCATACCAGGGATGCAAAACACGGTTGGTACCCATTTGTCACAGCAGGGCACCTAATGCTTTAAACCAAAAGCCATGAAATTGGTTATACAATGGTTGATTTATCATGAAAATACACTGAATGCTCCGATACATACATTATTTTTTAAATGTTGCATAAAGACGCAACCTATGTAAACAGCTTTGCTTGCACCATCATTTATACAAGTTTTGTATCATCTTAACTATAAATACCACACAAATTATTTCCTTCACGCTATGTCTGAGGCATCAATGCCAGCCTAATTGTATTTTTATTCTGTCTTAAACTGAATGCGATTTAGGTGCGTTGACGACTTCATGCCCGTTCAAATTTCCCAACCTGACGCTATACAGTTTTACTCAGCGAAAGAGGCGGGCAATGAACATGGCATTCGCCTTCAGCCATTTCACTTCGTCCCTGGTTTCTTACACGGGGCCCTGTAGCGGGCTGGCCCGAAGTGTGTCTGAACCACCATCAGGTTCTAGAAGTTCAAAACTCTACAGCATCTCCACAGCTTGTTGGGAATTCATACTTTTGATTTTTTGGCTAAAGCGGCTTACCACTGAGTTTGTGTACATGTGCTAAAGATTAACTTTTCAATCGGTGGGAATCGATAATGAGGTTTCCTGTATTTACAGCCCAGTGTGAATGTTCTTCAGCGTTCACTCAGCTTTGCAAAGCAACACTGCATCAAGACCTGCAACTCTATTAGGCACTTTATGGCTTTTTGTTTTGGCCAGTAGTCGCTAACACGGATTTTTGTCGTTTTATGTTCAAGTCACCGGTTAAAGTAGGTCTAAAAAACCACGGCGATTCTAGTGCTAACTCTGACTAATACGACTCTAAAGGCAGGCAGTGACACGTATACATTTTCTATCTGAAATGTACTCCTACAGAAACAGCCTGCTCGTAGCCCTGCTCGCTCTTACAAGAGTAAACTCCTGTTTTAACTAAAATCAGGATAAAATAATGATAAAGACAGTTCCTTTGTGTCCACACCCTATTGTTCCATGGCCTTGTCCGTTCATACCTGCAGACATATGGATTTATCAAGAAATTGCATAAAGTCCCTTATTAAGCACAACTAGCAGAGCACCTATAACAAGATGGCAGGGGGGTCCTCACCTTACACAGCATTCCACAGCCCGGTACCAATGGAAGACTTCATCATGCAGTGTGCATAGCTGTAGGCAGGACAGGAAGACCTTCTCTGCATCACCATACCAGCCTGCATCTGACAGGAAGCCACCTACAGGTTGGGGGATATACATATGAGGGCCCGCATGTATACTCCCGCCCCACGCAACCCAGCAACCCCCGACAGGCCCACAAGGTCTTAAGGAATCATGCGGGTCACGTGTCAGTCAATGCTGTCAGCCCCTTAAACTGGTTTGTCCTGCGGGACCTCCGCTAATTTCAAATGCTCACCCAAGACAAAGCCAAACTGAATGGCCTTTTCCTTGACATGCGCATCGGACTCCGCGATGTAGGAACAGCGACGGCTGAAGGAGTTGGCCAGCACTGAGGCAACTTTCACACCATGATCCATGAGTGCTTGGAAACAGTGGTGCAGGAGGTGTCTGTGGGCCAGAAGAACACCCAAACATGAACAACTGGCCACTACATTCTCTATATATCTAAAAACAGGTGGACATTGACCACTGACAATGATCAGATGGTTAAGTATAACTGAGCATGCAGAAACAAAATAAGGTCCACACCAGTGGACCATTATTATTAAATTAAGGGTTTAATGGTTAGGGTTTAGCCCTAACCCTAAATTTAATAACAATGGTCCCCACCAGACCAACTTCCATTATGGAATGTCTTACTACATATGTGCCATATTACTGTGGATTATTAATAATAATAATAATAATAATCCACACTAATATGGCACATATGTAGTAAGACATTCCATAAAGGAAGTTGGTCTGGTGTGGACCATTACCAACGCATCATGGGAGCAAAAACATCACAATGGAACAGCACACAGCCCCACACCCTGATTTCCAGACCGCTATGGAATACATTGCTACTGCCAAGCCAGCCAGTCTCCACAATTCCTACCTTTTGTCAGATGCCCGCAGGACTTTCGCAAAAACCTCCAGTTCACAGAACTCGCCTCCGAGCTGGCACAGCCTGCCCTGCTGGTACAACTGGGAGACAGAGAGAACATTCTCACACAAGTAAAAAGAACCAGTGACCACGTCCTTCCACAAGGACAGCCACTCCTGCAGAAAAAGAGAGTGCAAGCTAAAGAAAAATATTACAGCTGTTACAACAGGAATGTCAGCTGACTGATAGTAATCCACCTGTTTTGCAGTTTGTAGACAAACTGCATTTTTTTAAGCTGTCATCTATAGGTTAAAGCACTGCATTATGTTATGTTATAAATGTAGCAGTGCGTTATTAAACTTCCTGACAAAAATCATTTCCATCCTATGTGCAACCCTGAGAAATGCTTTTCAATACCTGAGGCACATTCTGACACAGGCAGAAAATATGTAGTTAAATGCTGATGTAAATCCAGCCTGAGACTTCAGACAAACCTCCTGGCAGATTTGCTCTTGTCACCCTCTTTGCATGAGACTACACCAGATTCAGACTAGTTAAGCACACTGACATTGTTGTTTTCCCATTACTGCAGAAGGCAGGGATGAAACCTTGAATTGTTTTGTGAAATCCACCATATATGGGTGTCTTGCTGATTGTTTACTTGAATGTCCAATATAGCGTTTTAATATTTTTTTGTTAAAACGGGGTATCTAAAACTAACCCTTTCCTGTCTGTTTTAATTGCACAACACACCAGTGCAAACAAATATACATAAAAATTAAATAAAGTTATGGATTTGTGACTGAAAGAGCGTCAGTATTCTTTCTCAACCGTCCAAACCCAAACAATGGGAAGCACTGATGTCCCATACCAAACCTGCTGATAAGCGCTCATTTAGGAACCTTCAACATTAAACACCAAGTTTAAAAATCCCGTAGCATTAAGGGTTGTATTGACCGACAGAAAATGGATGATTAGCCAACCTGACTACTTCAGACCCCAGGAAGACCTACTATGAACGGTCAGCATGGGCAAACAATCAATTGTTTGTTTTTCACACATCAAGAGCAGTCTATTCGGGAAATTGCCACAACCATTTGCACGTACCAACATCGCTTTACTACAAGCAAACACGGTAAAAAATAATTAACCACCGCACAAATAAGGCGACCCGTATATTCGCTTAAATCCCCCGAGCTGCTGCGAAGACGGGTGCGGGAAAATATTGTTAAAATCATTTGCACTTTATTTCATATAATGAAAGTTAGTGTGAACATGCGTAAAACATTTTATGGGAATACCGTAATTCCCAGCAAATACTACTATCCCGAAATTTAAGAAAGTGTTTCGCTGCTTACTATCGCGCAACATCTAGCCTTTTATTCGTGCAGTGAAAACACACACACGATTGCCACTTGAATATCCACACCTGATTACTTTTGGGTTCATTTGAAAAATGCCGTGCCGTAACAAAAGTGCCCTCATAGGATGTGGACAAACGAAGGTGGAAAGGGGATTTAAATTAGGGACATTCATCTGCCTAATGTGGTGGTCGCATTTGGATAACTCATTTTTCAAGAGCTTTAGGATACATATTTCGCGAGTGTCACGGTCGGATTACCTCAACTATCCTAAAAAATAATAATAATACAACCGCATGCCACCATCGGATGCCCATTGCAAACGTATGTCACAGCAGCCATTAAATTGTCACTACACAAACTGTAATGCCACATACTTTGACTGATGTAAGACAAACAGAGAGTCCCATTACCTTATAATACACATCGAATTGTATGTTTTCTGGGAGGGATCGGATGTCTCTTCGTGATCGACTGTAGTTGTCCACGACCGCTGATATAGCGGTGTTATAGAGAGTCTCAGGGATCCACTCGAGCTCCACCGCGGCCATATTGTTTTCCTCTCCTAAATAAAGCAGCAGCCCCCCCCTCCTACCTTTCACTGCCTTCCCTACCTAACCGAGTTACGGTCGCTTTCACTACAATTACTCATATAGATTAAAATTAGCCTGATGATCGCAGACAACGTCAACGAATTTACATTATACTTCGCATACAACGTCTTTTCATAATCCCATCTTTGCTCTTATACCCGTTCCTGTCGTTCCCCCCCCTTTTCCCCCCAATATTCTTGTACGCCCGTCGACGCAATGACGTCATCACGCTTTCACACTGTCGCATGCGCGAGCATCCGTAATGTGTAGTATCATATGGGATATTGTGTGTGTGTGTGTGTGTGTGTGTGTGTGTGTGTGTGTGTGTGTGTGTGTGTGTGTGTGTGTGTGTGTCAGTCAGAAATTTTACTTGTGTCTAAAGATTTTACCAAGGGTGAATTCCGTATAGCCAGGCGCATTCGGCGTGAGAATAACTTCACCAATGCAGGTTCGACTGCAGAGCTCCCAACAATTTGGATGGGGGGCGTTGGCCCCATAAAATTTAACGGCCTCCTAGCTGTTGCACAACTTCAAATACGTGGACAGAAAAAAATTGTGAATATTTTTAACATTAAAAGTAATGTTAGACATATTCCACATGATAACCCTGTAGATCAAATTTGAGTGTCATAAGAGGTTAAACTGAATTACATTAAATCAGAACTCCCCGGTTTTTGCTTTTTTGCTCTATGATACTGCACAAGTTTCGTATATCATGGAATGTGGCATACTTGCTATCGTGTTAATCTCACCTGTGTCATTCCTGCGTATAATTATGTAATATACATTGTTCCACGCACATAGTTAAAAGTATGCAGATTTACTTATTTCTGTACACTGCTATGTAAACTGCAGAATTAATTCAAATATTGTTTTACAAGTTCTGCGCAACACTGTTGTAGAAATTCCCACAATGTGTTGCAGCTGTCAGTTGCTTTGCTTTCACCCATCTGTCCAGTTCAACCCAAACCAGGTAGATGGAGATTGAGTCTGAAGACTGTGCTGGCCATTCCATGATTTGAAGCCGACCATCTTGTTCTTTTCTTCTACACAACCTGAAGGTGTTCTGGGTCATTATCTTGCTGTAGGATGAACCCCTGACCAACTAGGCGTACAACAGAGAGTATGGCATGATGCTGCAACATGCTGAGGTAATAGCTTTGGTTCAGGATGCCACTCACTCTGTGCAAGTCGCCAACTCTGGATCCAGCAAAAGAGCCCCAGACCATCACGCTTCCTCCTCCATGTTTGACAGTTGGTGTCCTTTCATCTACTCGACGGCATACAAAAACCCTGCGTGATGAACTGAAGAGCTGTTCCAACACAGCTTTTATACATACAGAGGGCTTGTAGGTAATCAAAAAAGTTTGGAGACCTGTAGAAGAATTGATAGCATAAATTTTCAAGGCTTAGTTTACTTACATTGCTGAAGAACAACTGTGGCTGTTATCTCATTACCTCTTCCCTGAAAAGGTTATTTGTATAACTCTGAAACGTAGTTTATTTTTCAGTTTTTGTTAACCTAAACTTAATTTTTTCCACCTCTGGCAGGATAAAAAAAAAAACAAAAAAAAAAAACTGGAAAAATCGGGGTGTTCTAAAACTTTGTAGTGTATATATATGAAACCTCTAAGCCTTTAGTCTTTTATATTAGTTAAGGCTAAATAAATACCCTTGCCTAAGTATGAGGAGGTGTGATCTGTTAAAGTAAACATTTTAGGCAGTTGCCAATCTTACCAAGACTGAGTGGCAAAGTAAATTTATTCAGATAGCAGACCATGCACAGGTCAAAGCATCTAATAGTCATCCTGATAGTCATTGGTCTATGGGGCTTTGTTGTAATATTCATTGTTAAAGGTCATGTTGGTACAATAAGGAAAAAAACTGAAAAGTAAGTCCTTATAAATAAATAGCTATATCCAGAGCATCACTCTTTTATCTGTGGTACAAACGTAGCATCCTAAGATAAGTTGTTTCCCGCTGCTGACACTACCAGGATATGTAGGAAGGAGAATAGCACAGACAGTTAAAATACACATATAAACTTGGCTGGCAAGACAGAAAAACAGAAGGCCATTGTACAGCAGGACCAGCAGCCATCATTACAATGGCGATGCTACCTGTCACGCACTAAAAAAAAACATTTAGTGTAATATAACTAATATAGGTATATTAATAAATTCCACTTAAAACGTACGACAAATACAATTTTTTCTTTTCTCTTTCAATACAACGTCTTTGTGTTTATTTTACATAAGTTGAAATTCTGTGCTTAATTTATTTATATTAATTATGTTACTTTATGAGTTACCTTGTTATTTTTTAGCGTGGTTAGGCTATAAAAATAATAGGTCTTCATCTGCGAATAACATACTGACGTCAACTCAGTATCCTGTGCAGTGTGTGGTATATTAACACTTTTTTAAATTGCATATAAAAATACACGATGCATATAACTAAGTTGTGATGTAAAGAAACGATCGGTGAATTCCCGTTTTAAAACTGTTTTTCTGAATTGTTGACGTACAAACATACAAATACCCTTTCGGTTTTGAAGCAAACAAGTAATTTGATATAGATGTTGTACAACTGTATGCTGAAATGTTCTGCTAAATTGTTTATTGTAGTTTATTCGCGTTCCACACTGGTACAAACGCATAACTTTGAGGCGCACCACTGATACAATACACATACTGTATTCGACCCACAGATGGAGGTTTCGCCTATACAATTCGAAAATACTAACATGTACCGGTAGGTGGCGCAAAAGAGCATTAGTAGAGCTTGCGCTCGGTTGCCTGAGTTGTGACGTCAGCGCGTTCCTGAGCATGCCTACAAAGCGTCGAAAATAAACAAAAGACCAAGGGGGGAGATTGGATTCTGAGCTCCTAAAAACTTAGCAGAATAAAGTACAAACACATTTTGTGTGTCTACGTCGTCTCCTTTATCGGTTTCAGAAGTCCCAATAGTCATGGAAAACGTATTTTCGCTGCGAGTGAGTGTCTTTTCTGACCAGGGAGGAAGGAAATATATGGAGGATGTAACCGAGGTTATAGTGGAGCCTGAGCCGGGTGAAGATGAGCTCGATTCGGTCGAAATCTCCGAGTCAAAAATGAACACCGGTGTGTCTGCCGGCTGCATATCAGGAAACGTGTCTGAGCAGCGGGTCAAGATTAGTACATTTCATGACCCCTTGGCCGCATCTGCAGCCACCAGTGTGGCATGTACACAGAACATTAAGGACGACACGGAAAGTTCTTCAGCAAAATCATTTCAGAATGGGGGAACGTCAGCCGACTCTCGCCTTCGCAGGTCGGTGGCGTTTTTCGCCGTGTTTGACGGTCACGGAGGCCGCGAAGCAGCTCAATTTGCGCGGGACCATCTGTGGGATTTTATAAAGAAACAACGGGGGTTTTGGTCAAAGGATAACGAGGAAGTGTGCTCGGCGATCCGAAAAGGTTTCATTGCGTGCCATCATGCCATGTGGAAAAAGCTGCGTAAGTATTTAGTTAGTAGACAGGCTCATTAAACACAGTATTATTGGAGTACTGCAAACGCACATGGACACGCTTATGTGAAAGACATCGGTTCGCCCGCTAATAGTACACGATTGTCAATGCAGCTGAGCTACTTAACTATAGTTATTCCCCAAATTAATGAGGCTCGGTAACTATACTGTATTGTGTGACGTACCAGCAATAATACAATGGCACAAAATGCAACTGAGAGAACACAAACAGAATTGACTTTAAACACAATCCGTGCATGGAATGTGTGTCCTAATGAAGTGCTACAAACGCGTTGCAAGTTTTGTGTAGTAACTTTCAGTTTTTAAACTTGGGCGCCAGATGAATGATACTCTAAGGCGGAAAATTCCCGTGACCCCCCCCCAAGATCTGGTCTGAGACCTTGGTGTCACCAGTACAAGGTCTGCTCTGTTAAAAAAATTCTGCATGTAAATGTTAAGAATTGTGATGTATCTTTGTTGAGCAGTGAAAACTGGTATTAAATAATTCTCAGTATTTACTAATGCACTTCTATAAAGACTTCCGCATCGATAAAAGATTAAGGCACGCAAAACACGACAATTTAGTGCCACAATTTAATGCTAAATCATTAATTTTTGGATTCAAACTGCTACTAACAATATTTAGCACTTGTTTACAATTTCTCTGGTTATAGTAGGCATATCGTAGGGTTCGTTTTGCATTGTTGTATTTTTTGCTTCTGTAAACTAAAACTCGCCAATACATTACGGATTAAAATGAACAAAACGTAGCATGAATCTGAAGCTGGTTAAAGGACGTTCCTGTCGGTTTCAAACTGATGGACAGCCCATTGAACCAATCCGCATGCTTTATTAAAAATGAGTGGACATCATCTAACCAATGGGTTGTTGAGCCACAGCACATGCAAAAATTTCGGTAACAGCTAGTGATACAGTACATTCTAGAACGTGACGTAACCGCGTTGGTTCGCGGGACTCCTTAGTTCGTATTCTGTGGATATATCACAGGCATGGTGGTACATCTTAACCAGAGTTGTTTCAAACCTTAATATAAACTGAAAACATGCACGAAGTATCTCAATCATGTGTTCGTGTACTGCGTGTTTTTATACACCAGGAAAAGCTGCAATGTACCGTAAACGTGTAGTAACAGAAAAGCGCGTAAAAAACGATTTGCTATCGGGGACGGACGCAGAGAGAGACAATTGTTCAACGTGATAAAAACATGTAAATATATTTATGAAAGGCTTAAGTGTTCATGCATGTCTCCAGCCCAGGTTCCTACGCTGAACCATATTGATTGGATGCATACATGCACACTTTGATCTCATTGCTGAATTGTGTATTTGTGAGCATTAATCATGCATACGAACAGTCAGACACAGACAGGTGAATGTAATTTCTCGGTGCCCGTGTTTGTAGTTGGTACATTCGGTTACTTTCCTGCACACAACCTATAGTTCACTTTCTCAGTTCATGTCTGGGCTTGTCTGGTCTTGATTCAGCGGCTTCAGTGACTTGTCTTCAAAGGTCGCCCTTCCAGATACAAAGTTCACGAATCCTTGACAGGGTATCAACATTGCCATGTTTACAGTGTACTGCGATCATGTCACTTGTCATTATGGTGCTGCAATCGAAGCCCAGGCAGTGTTGACCTTTAGGATGTAATTAATTAATGGTTCTTTGTTAGTTTTTGAGGTCGTTTGCCTGGTTTACATGACTGGTGTCACCTGAAACTGGTTTATGAGTCACATAAGAGACAAAGACATGAAATAACATAATTAATCTTTAAATAATCATCAGAGTGAATCTGTGTTGTAATGAAGTTTAAGTAAATGCAAGATTTCCCATAATGTGCCTAATGTTAGTTAAACGTAAGTTTTTTTTTGGCTGCCGTTAATGCTAAAGTGAGCATGGCACCACCTAAGAAGCGGAAACCAGGGGATGCTAAGCCAAAAATATTAAAAGTTTTTCCTCAGAAATGCCATAGACAAATGAGGACGAGAAAGAAAAGAGGGGAGCGCCAGAGCAAGAGCTCCAGGGTCACTATAGGTTTCGGCAATGCTGTGGATCACATGCCGTTGCATTCATGGTTCTTCTGCATAGCGTGAACTGTGAGCACAATTTCTCCACCATGAACGGTTACTCAGCCAGCTGGTCATTGCTTTTAGCAATAGAAATTTATTCTTAAATTTTTTAATTAACAAGCACGAGTCTTCACTTTCGGTAGGTGAAAACAGATGTTTGGAACAGGCTGTGAGGGGAGCACTTGGGAGGCTGTATGAGAATATCAAAAAATGGGCCTCCTGTGGGGAGTGTTGGTACAGTGATGCTGTGGTGGAGCGCCGAGGCGCGCACACTGAGCTCATGATGGGCAAATGAGCAGTTTGATTCAGATTGCTGAGCAGTTCAAACTATTTTGCACCAACTTATTTTAGTTTTATTTGATATTTAATGCAAGTTTTATCTTTTCATCATGTTTTTATATCTTAAAGGTTTTGTAACTTTGTGATGCAAGTGGTAGCTTTGACAGTTTTGTGCGTTAAGTACGTTTTATTAATACTGTCGTTAACTTGAGCTTTACGTGGAAATTACCGACCGAAAGTCCTGTGTTGTATGAGAAATAATTAAAAGTTTTGGCACATGCCCCTAAAATCTCATTCATCCTCTAGCCTTCGTGCTTTTTTGTAAGCGAATCACTGAGGTGCATGTCTGAAAGATATCAAAACTTCTGATTTATGAGCCATTAAAAAAATACTAATTTCACACCTAAATTTCACGTGCATATTACCCATGTATGACAAAGTGTTTTTTTGGTAGAATTATACTAGTGTAAAGACCATGTTTTCATTAGTAAACGCATAAAATACGAAGTTAATGTTTTGAAACAAACTGTAGTGATGTATGAAACGTGCCGTGTTTTACCATAAACGGTGCTGTGTTGTGTTATTAAGTATTAAGTAAATGCAAGACAGTTGGGAGGTCTGTGTTGATCTCACATGGGATGACCCAGCCCTCCAGCAGGGTCATAATTTACGACAGACGTTTTGTGCCTGTGACTCTGCACCATGTGAAATTGTATAGGTAATTGTCTAAGGTGATACGGGTGAGTCTGCCTGATGATGACGCTATGGGGCGCCTATAAAATTGTCATAGTCGGGCGATAATGTAAATCTTTGCTTTTCTTTTTTAAGTGTTTCTAATTGTTGCTATTCCACGACGTCCACATGGGCTCTATAAGAGAAGGTGAGGTGTGTTCTGATGCGAGTGATCGATTACATTATGGATGCTTTAAATAAAATGAAAAAATGTTTTATAAATTAGCGAGGCCCCAACTTGTATAAGTGTCAGCTGCACAAATAAATGTTTTTTTGTCTTTTGGAAAATGCTGGTATTTTCACAAAAAAATGAAAGGTAATTGAATCCTTTTCACTTTAACGTTTATTGCGTGTGCTAATTGCATACATTTGCCCAGAAGTGTTTCCGTTGTTGCGCCAGGATGCTGCGGCATTCGCGCAGCAGTAGTGCAGCTAAAGCCTCGCCTCTCCTCTCCTTGACAGCCGAGTGGCCAAAGACGCTGACGGGCCTGCCCAGCACCTCGGGCACCACGGCCAGCGTGGTGGTGATCCGCGGGGACCGCATGTACGTGGCCCATGTGGGTGACTCGGGGGTGGTGCTGGGCCTGCGCGACCACCCCTCTGACCCGTTTGTTCGTGCCGTCGAGGTTACGCAAGACCACAAGCCAGAGCTCCCTAAAGAGAGGGAGCGGATCGAGGGCCTTGGTGGGAGGTAAGAGTCAGTTGGCCAATTGGTCTGGGATGTAGTCTCAAATTTTGCATGTTCTTCTAGCAAATAAAATGATAACAATGACTTGCTGTGCTTTGTCAAATGTGTAAAATGATACTGAAGAGCGTGACATACACCTGGCTGTGTACATCTGATTGTTATATTTAAATGAAGCCTTGACACTGTGTTTGAGTGAGTTTGTCTCAGGCTGTCAGTCAGTCATTGCTTAATTCTGCAAATTAGAAAACAAGAAATGACAGATGTTTTCACTGTTTTGCTGTGAGGTTGCAGAATAACCCTAACAGTTGTGATGTTTGAAATGTTCTATCTTATGATTAAGCAAGAATTAACTGGTTGCTAGGTTTTCGGTGACACTCCCAAAACAGCCCCATGTTTTCAAAAATTATTATAAATAAGGGCAAAGGTTGAGGAGCAACAGGGTAGTACATGATGGTAGGAAAGTGCTGTCCTATAGAGCTGCCAAAATTAGACTTTCCTTTTTATTTTTTTTTTATTTTTTTTTATTTTTATTTATTTTGAAGAATAATGCCAACGTTATGTCCTTAATTGTGTAAAGCATAAAGGTGCGTATACAGTGATACCTGAGACATGCCTTAATACCTGAATCGCATGAAGCACATGTCGCAGGACATGTCCTACTGTGGAGAACTTCAGTTGGACCTTAAATTGTCATGTAGGCTGTTGTATGAGAGTTCCTTTTGAACTAAAAAGAATTTAAAAGAATAAAAAGTAATTATAGTAATTATAACCTTATCTTGTGAATGGTGGCGTTTGTAATTTAGGGTAAGAAGGCGACATTTTTGAATGGGCATAGTGTGTGTGTATACAGATGGAGATTTTGTTTTTCTAGTGTGATTAAGAAGTCTGGGGTGAACCGTGTGGTGTGGAAGAGGCCCAGGCTGACCCACAATGGTCCAGTCAGGAGGAGTACAGTCATCGATCAGATCCCCTTTCTGGCTGTGGCTCGAGCTCTTGGTATGTTGTTAAATTAAGCAACAAGTGGAGCCTCCCTTCCTCTTTCTGCATTGTGACTTTTTGTTTTATGTTAATTTTGGATTGAAACTGAGGGTTGTATATGAATAGGTACTGATGATCGGTTACTACGCTTTTGCGCCCTCTTGTGGTTCAACAAGAAATTACATGTATGAAGATCGTGATTTGGACAATCGTGTTGAGTTGTTTTGATAATTTTAAGCATATAGGGTCCAGGTTTATTTGTTATGTGTTTATCTTCATATATATTTCTGGCTATAAATAAAATCATTGACAAGATCATTTTGTTTATATGCATTTTTGTAATCCAGTGAGAATGACAGTTAAGTCTGATTCTCTCAATTCAGTTTTTAACGGATGTAAAATTTGGATGGATATGCACAACTACATTCAGAACAGTGTGTAATATTTAAATAAAACCAGTGTGTTGGTTAGGGGTTACTGAGAACATTGTGTGGTTACAATTGTTTCGAACACATTCAGTCATTTCATTTACTGGTGGCTGGATTACATGGTTTTGTGGTGTATTACAGAATTTTTATATTGCCTTAAAAAACCATTTTAGTCTTACAATTAATTTTAAATAAAAAAAGATCTTTTTAAGAAATTTGCACGCCAAAAGTGCTGTATTTTTGTTTCAATCCTATGAGAATTTGGAAGTATCCTAGACAAATTTATTTTTAACTAAGTGGGAGGCTAATTAAATAAAATCCCACTTCACTTGTTGTCATGTGTGCTTGAACATTAAGCTTTTCTTAGCATTCTGAGCATACCAACAGAAATTTAGTTGAGTAGTTTATTTAAAGTACAGGAGTACACAACACTGGCAGTTTCTGTTACGCGGAAGTATACCACGCTGTCTGGTCTGTAGAAGCGAGGTCTGCTGACTGACGGTTTCTCTGCTCTGTAGGAGACCTGTGGAGCTATGACTTCTACAGTGGGGAGTTTGTGGTGTCCCCAGAGCCAGACACCAGCGTGCTGACCCTAGACCCACGGCAGCACCGCTACATCATCCTCGGAAGCGACGGGCTTTGGAACATGGTTCCCCCCCAGGATGCTGTGTCCATGTGCCAAGACAACGACGAGGCCATGGTCAGTTGGTTGTTTGGTACATCATCTAGACAAGATGGGGCAAGTGTTAGTGTAATGATGTAATACAGAAGGTGCAGTTTGGTTCCTGGAAGTTCTGCTTTGGGAATGTTGCAGTTAATAAAGCACAAGTGATAATATGTAATGACATTGAGAAAAATTATAATTGGTGTTGATTTAGCAGTATTTGCTAAACCCCCCCCCTTCTTTTTGTCAGGCGCAGTGCGGCGTGTCCAGTGCTCGGCAGCTGGTCAGCCACGCCCTCCTACGGTGGCGACAGCGCATGCTCCGTGCAGACAACACCAGTGCCATCGTAATCTCCCTGCAGGAGCCTGGGGACCCGCAGACACCTTTGCATCATGAGGAGGTGTTGCTGAACCTGGCTGAAGGGCCCCAGTGCAGCCGCACCTTCGGCTCACGATCCAGCACGCCACTGATTAAGGTCGGTCTTGTGCATACAAGCAGACTATCTCGAGGTGAAAGTCCCATATCCAGTATCCGACTCAAGGCCCCGACCTTAATGAATGGGACTGCGTTAACCTTGCTGTTTGCTAATGAAGACTGCCTTTAAAAAGTGCTCTACGGTCTGGGAGGCCTTCTGTGCATCATACCAAATTTGAAGCGTTACTTTGAAGAGTGTATTAAATCCTTGCATTCTTCCAGATGTAGTAAAAAAGCAAGCTGTTCTTGTAGGTGTTTCCTGTAGAGCTGGGAGATGCTCTTTTCCCAGCTGACTTTCTGTTGAGAATGAGACTGTGTGGATGAGATGGTTTAGAGCTGGCTTTATGTTGAGAACATGTGAGCAAGATGGTGCAGGGCTGGTTACAACTTTGGTTCGCACGGGCAAATAGATGTAAAGGTCACCCTGTCTCCACAGACACCCGACGTTGATGTCCTGTCCCCAGTGTGCGAGCTGCTGCCAGCCCTTCAGAGGAGGAATGGTTTCTCTGGGTCCAGCCTGTCAGTCCTCTCGGACCCCCTGTCAGCCCAGCTCGCGGACCTGGAGGGCTTTGTCGAGATGGCCCCAGGCATCCTGGCTGGCGAGGGCATGCCACCCAGCTTCAAGCGAAGCCCAGAGGACTCTCCCAGCCCTGCTGGGAAGCGGCCCCGGCGCAGCCTTGCGCGTTCCCCACATAGGCCCCCGTCACCGAGCACTCCCCGCCGCAGGGACCCTCAGCGCCCGTCAGTGAGGCGTGGCAAGGGCCAGAAGCAGTCGCCAAACGTGCCAGCACTGCTTCAGCAGCACCGCAAAGCTGCCGTGTGTGTGTGCTGAGCCCTCTGACACCTGCGTGTGCGTGCGTGTGTGTACACGCGTACATTATCGCACACCACACCCACTGCTCTCCTGTTCTGCCCCCCATCGTTCACCATTGCTGATAGGCGGGGAGAAGCATCTGGACCACAGGAGCACCTCCAGGGTTGACTTTGCAGACAAACATGCTCGGATTTTGCATTGCATTTGTATGAAAGGATTTGATGACCATAAGCTACGGCGAGGAGCACCTGTTACATGTTTAGCTGTTTTTAATTTTTGTTTCTGCAAGGGGACATTTTTTACTTTTAATACGAGGCTCTCACTGTTGATATGGCCTTATGTTTATTTCTTTTGCTCATCTACTAAGAATGCGGAAATTCAGCTTAACCGGTGTATCTTAACTCCTTGAAGCAAAACCGTACGTGATCAGTTTGCCCACTTTGTATATATTGTCAAGATTATAATGGATTTATTAAAATGACTAGTGTCTACATTAAGCAAAGCAATATATATTTTTATACATTCTTATTTTAAAAATTTTAAAGTCGAAAGGATACACCATGTTCAGTTTTAGTCAAGTGTAGCATATTGTGTAAACATGTGTAATGGTTCTAATATTAATATGCACATTGTTCAGAGTTGCACCTGTAATCTAGATAATTTATGCATTCTGGTTTTCACTTGTCTGTTTTGTGGAATTTTGCCATTTTTAACAGTTGTTCCCTTTTCCATGAAATGAGGTGAACATCTTTACAACACTGAAGGTGCTGCTATAGTTTTATCTAGTTAAAATGTAATATGAAAATGTGTAAGTTTTATGAAGTGTCAGTTAAGACGCAAAGGCTTGGTGGCTGTTTGGAAACTACATCTGTTTTCTGGGTTGACGTTTGTCACAGAGATGTTCTGTTGTAATTATTGCAGGGGGAAACGTAGTGGGATTTTCTGGTAATACTCTTAATATACTTGTAGTTGAGATGCCAGTTATGTGAAGGAGTGTGCTCTGCCCAGAAGACCAAGCATGTGGCCATGGCAGGACTAGGGCAGAGGGTACTGGTCTTGAGGACACTTGGACCTGAAGGTGACAACGTAGTTGTGTGGGTCTGTGTCACACAGAACCAAGCGAGGTCTCTTTACAACCCATTGTTATAACCTCTGCCGCCTTCAGAACTCTGGCCCAATCCACAAGTCTTCCTCTGTCAGCGGGCAGCATTGAATCATCTGAGCTGTCATTGGGAACTTGGAAGCAATTAAGAGGCGGCTGAAGCCTATTCTGGCGTTTCTAGATTTTTACAAGTAATTTGTACTTTGGGGGTGGACTGAATGGCCTGGAAACGCGCCTTCAGTAAAGGAGGTTACTGAAACTCGTTTACCCATTCTCACTGATTTGAATTAAACTGATGAAGTGTTTCTCCTCTGGTGCTGTTGACAACCTATAAGGTGTCTGTTTTAAAGCTGGAACATTGTGTTTTGGACATATGGAAAGTAACACTCCATCTGTCCTGCTGTATTTCTGTGAAAAGAAACGCTGACTCATTTATGTCTATCAGTGCTGCTTGGTTTAGCTACACGTTACCACTGTCATTCGGCTTTGTAAATGTTGACTGGTCTGGTTTTTTTTTTTTTTTTTTTTTTGTATACCTTTCTTGGACCCATGGATTGCTGTAGGTTTGAGGGTTTTGGCATCTCTTAATCCACTACTCTTTTCAGCAATGTGAGTTTTTTGCAATTCTAGACCAAAGTGCAATTTGAATATATAAATATATTCCCCCCCTTTGAGTGGTAAATGTTATGGCAGAGAGCAAAGAAGAACTGCGAGTTTCGTACTTCAGGGATTCAGCACGTTTTTCTTTCTTTACTCCCCCTTATTTTATGGATTGTCGGTACATTTGGTAATTTATCTCCTGTCAGATATACAGTAGTGACCTGTGACATCCCAGTCCGTTTCGCACAGTACTGACTGTGTTTATTGAACATTGGCGCACGTGTACAGTCATTGTGAAATTTCATCACTTGTTTTGAATGTGTGGGGTATCAATATATTGAATAAACAAATGTTTTCAATCACGTTATTTTACTGCAGTCTTATGTCTTCTCTGATTTTATATTTCGATCTTTTTTTTTTGTTTGGGTTCCAAAGGTGTACCTCCTGAAACCTGGAAATGGTACAGGTTTTATTAAGTTTTTTGCCCTTTTTGTCATGAGTGCTTATCGTTTTGTGGAGTTTTGCCATGACTAATTTTGTCACTTTGTTTTGTTTGGGTCGGGATTTAGTTTTGCTACACTGGTGTTCGTGCTATTTGATATGAAGTGATGTCTCAATGAGTTCTAGAGTTAAAGCCGTGACCGGAAAACAAATTGAAGTATATTGACGAAATTTAAATACGAATTTCCCACTGCATTCACTCTTCATATACACACATGAACCTGTAACCTCTAGGCACTAGCTTTAAGAAACTATATGCTAAGTTGTAAAACATTCAATTAAGTAATACAAAAATAAAAAAAATTCTGGGGTAAAACATTGGTACACTGTCGTATGTGATAAGGTAGATCAGTCTTACTTAATTTCTTAAACATTACAGCACATTACTACTCAATATTACATTACTAGTTCAAATATATATTAATTTTTAATTTCCTGCGAAACTATGCGATTAATATTACAGAGATCTGGTTAGGTACTTGCAATGTTAATGAACAAGCTTTCCCTGTAGAAGTCGAAAGGGTTAACAACCACGAGTGAAAATGTAGTTCTCGCGAGAGTTCAATGTAAACAAACAAGTCCGTTATGTGAAATGATTATTTGCGTTTGAAAAAAACGTAAGTGCTATGGTTGTTCTTTATCGAAAATATTAAATATCACATACATCGAGTTCGGAGTCAAAGATATTAGAAACAAAGACTCTAAAAAGAAAATTTCTCGGTAAAGCCACAGTCGCTGTACAGCCATGAGGGATTGTATGTTTATGCTGATTGGACACTGGGACAATAGAGCCCGCCCTTCTTTCGTTTTATTGGTTAATAGAGGGACACAGTGTCTTCTGATAGGTTTATTTGTCAGTTCCGCCGCTTATTTTTATTCATTACAGTTTGTGATGTTCGGTGAAATCCTCAGTGGGCAAGGTTAGCTTAACCCAGCGGCAAGGGTTAGTATGGAAATGTTATTGTGATAAATAACGTCACCAGTTTTGGTGTTAATGTATGTCATACGTGCCGTATGATAATTAATTTGCTCATCGTTGGTGGGATCCAGTGCTGTTATTATGTTGTGTGTTGTGGTTGTTCAGCCAGGCAGCTAGCTAAGTTACCTATCAGAGTTGTGTTCACGCGTACGGTGTTTTTCTTCTGGCAAAGTACCAATTTCAGCTGTATATATTTTTCTGCATAAATTTATTTTTGTGATACCGTTATTGCTGAAAACGTAAACATTCATAAAAGAATCGCAGTAGTGTGCTTTGGCTCTTGGATTCTGCTAGCAGCGTAGCTGCTATGTTTTTATTGCACTGGTATTGGTTGGCAAGAAATGTTGTGGTGACACAAGTAGCTATTGTTATTTTGCTGTTATCCAAGTAACTGTTACAATACTCAATACAGAACGAACATTGTTTTGTACTATTAGATTGAATAATTCACTGAAAAGCGTAAAATGTATCATTATACAAGTTACATGTGTCACCATATCGACCTAAGAACCAAAAACCGCTTTAGACTTTTCCCTCAGTTGACATATTTATTGGCCTTTGGAATCGAATATAAAACATTCAGATTATTTTTTTTTGTTTACCAGTCGTTAATGTTAGTAAACAGTAACTGAAGTTACGTTTTTTTTTTCCCTAGGGAGATTTACGTACATTACGGTCAGGGAGTTTCTGTAAGTTATTGACAGTTGTTACGTGTTTTCTTTAAACATCTCCAAACAGAATGACATGGTGACAATAGTATACATGTCTATTTAACATTCCTTTGTGTGCCCCCCAGGCTCCAGACTTGATGACATAATGGCATCTGACTCCCCACGCAGACCCAGTCGTTGCGCTGGAGGGGTTGTGGTGCGCGCGCAGGCTGCTACGTAAGAACAAGCCTCACACTGTCTCCCTCCGGGAGTCTCTTTTTGGCCGGCGACTTTGTTGTGCTACACTTTTTTTATGCATTTGTTTTTAGCTCGAACTGGTAATTCTGAAGATCAGTCGGGCTGGTTACCAAGCTGTGGTGTCAGGCGAGATGATGTTCAGAAAATGTTAAATGACATTAGAAAAGAAACTAGCTAGATTGGTCATGTGTTTCTCTGACACATGCAGCGCTGTCAGTTAACTAGGAAAGTCAAGTCACCTGATAAATGATTCACCTAGATCATGTGGTGTTTGAAAATATGGCATAGATTTTACAGTGAAGACTCTTTATGCAGACAAATGGTGGGTTGATTTGGTGTTTGTGATGTAACTGGCCAGCTGTGTTTCTGCACACTGTTTTGATAGTAATGACAGTTTGATATGATGTGGATATGCTGGTGCTCAAGTGTGTGACAGGGAGGCTAAAGGTACACAGTTTTTTAAATGTTTTTCCAGTGCTTTCTTTTGGGCATTCATTTTCAAACCCCCTATCCCAGAGTTATGTGGGTGCTAGAGCCAGTCCCTGACAGCACAGTTCGCAAAGGCAGGTTGACCCATGGGTTGAGTGGCAGCACAAGGCAACGGAGTTCACAATCCACACCTGGGACTATTGGCCCTTTTTCTACCGTACAGTATCTACTTGACTAGTTGACTCAGTGAAAAGTCATGAATAGTACCTGCTACTTTTATTGGTATCACCTCCATCAAGTTTTAGGGCAACCTGGAGGTGATACTAAAAGGTGACATGACACACTGCAGACTACTGAGTCATTAGCGAGAATCATCACTACCGTGCAACCTTGGGGGTGGTGCTACCTGCAGTGGAAAATGAAGTACCTGGTACTGAAAGCAAGCAGAGTCGACTCGAGTCGAGCCGGGATCACGCAGTGGAAAAGGGCCATAAGTTGCCGGTTTACCTTAATTGCATGTCTTTGGTCTGTGGAAGGGACCTGGATCACCCAAACATGACATGAACGGAACGTGTAGGCAGCTCATCTTTAGTGCCAAGGGCATGATCTGACACATGACCGTAGAGGTGACTGTGCAACTTGCTGACTCACCCTGCCACCCACATTTTAAGACGGTGCAATACTTTTAGTGGCGAGAGGTAGTTTTCCCGTTTAACTTCATGGCGTGGGTTACGGCTAGCGTTTGGACATTTCACACAGTTCGCTCTACTGTGATTTAAACCAAAGTTTCACATGCTTATATTTTCAAGAAATTCTGGGATACCAAGGATTTATATGGAAGCGTAAGGCCCTGTGTTTATAAAGGCTTCCTGTTTTTCAGCGAGCAATCGTACATGGAGAGCGTGGTCACCTTCCTGCAGGATGTAGTTCCACAGGTGGGCATGCTGTGCCTCTTGCACGTTTGCATCTGAGAAAATATACCTTGATCAAATTTTAGGAATTTCATGTGGTGTCGAACGCTTCACACTTTCTTTTTGTGTTCAAACCGAAGGCCTATACGGGTGCGCCACCAACAGACGAAAAAGAGAAAATCGTCTGGGTGCGATTCGAGAAAGCTGATGTCAATGGTAAGTACGGAGAGGTTATTTTCACATCTGCAGCTGACTTGAGTTGAACACCAACGCGTGTGTTAGCCAACGTTAAGCATTGTTGTTTGTAGGCCTGTAAATTGAATAATTTTCCTCTTGTTTTTAGTAGTATCTTGCAGTTAATACTAGTCAGAAAACATTTAGGTCTCAATGGGGCATGGCCTGAAATTCACTTGGCGCATTTTCTTACTTTTTTCGTTGCGTGTGATGTTCTCCAAAGATCCGTTGTCCCACTCCTGGGTGACGGCGCAGTGTGCTTTTAGCTCGGGCCTTGTTGCTGTCCGACAGACCATCCTCCAGATCCAGATATTATTTGTTGAAGCTGTGTCTGCACCTCATTAAAACTATTAAAAGAATGACACTGACTCTGGTTTTTCCACACATCGTTCTGAGGTGCCCTCACCTTACAACTTAAAAGGATAAGTGTTACTTTGGGGCATGTCTTCATAAGAGGGCTTTCTGGATGGACCATCCCCGGAGTGGTACTTTTGTCTAATGCTTTGGTGCTTTTGAGTCTTTAAACTGATTGTCAGCATTGGTGATGACTTTGGACGGCCGGTTTCCTGGAGCAACGCTTTCTTGATTGACACTATTTTCTTTAACAGGCGCTTTATGGTTTCTGTGTTTCTCTAATAAAAACTATTGCTTTGAAAAGAGACGGCTTACTAGTCTGACATGACTGGCTTTTTACTAAACACTTAATGCTGTTTTGAGGTATTAAATTGATCGTTTTGACTCATGACTCTTCCCCTGCTTCACATCTTGTGCTGGGATTAAAATAAAAAAAACTCACATGCACATTTTGCACAAAAACTTAAAAAAAAATAGAACATGGACTTTGAGTTATGAATTTATGAAACGTATGCTTTTACCTTTTAAAAGGTCAATACTTTTAAATTAGGCCTTGAAAGCTGAAGTGTTCATTTCAGATATGTTAGTCAGATCACTTTTGGGATACAAGGTGCTCTAGGCTAACTGTATCTTAGTTGTGAAGGCCAACATCAAAGCAAAGTCTTCCTAACCACAAAGAACACATTAATGGCATACTGTTCATTAGGTTCTTTGTTCTGTTGCTACTAAACCACATATAGTTTTCCTTTGTTTTCAATCATAAATTCCTCATCTAAGTGATGTTTAACTTATTGTGTAATGCTGTGTGCAGGGAGCATTGGTGAAAGCAATTAAGGACTCAGTAACTGACGTGTGTGTGTGGTTGGTACACTTGCAGCGATGAACAGACGTTTAGAAATTTATATCTTTTGGTTTTATTTGTCCCCACTGATTGAGTAACTACCTAATATCATGTCTCTTACAGCAGTGTTTCCCAGCATTTCTTGAGCCACGGAACATATTTTACATTATAAAAATCCCACGGCACACCACCAAACAAAAATGTCACAAAAAGTATATATAATGAAATATAACTATCTTTGGATAATTGGGTTGGATTATATCCCACGGTACACCTGATGACCTCTCACGGCACACTAATGTGCTGCGGCACAGTGGTTGGGAATCGCTCTTAGAATCGTTTTAAATGTTCTCTTAATGCCTCCGAGTCTTAAGTGCCTTGGTTAAATGGTCTGGTGGCTCAATGGGTAGAACAGCCAGCAGGAGTACAGATGTCTCTTGGTTCAAATCCCAGCCCAGCCGCCAGGTGTGTCCTTGAGCAAGCCACCCAGCGCTAGCTCGTTATAACATATATGTGAAATACATACACAGTCACTTTGGATAAAAGCATCTGATAAGTGTATAATGGCAGTTTAAGGAAGTGAATACAAGGTGCCTCTTGTTTACTTTGGTTTGTGAACCTAAGAAATTTATAAAAGGCTGGCTTATTAACTTCAGATTGTTATGCACAGTATTTTCTTAGCCAAGCATGATGAAGGCTGTCCAGTGTGGCCACAGCAGTGATTTTACATGACGGGGACAGTGGGTGCTTGTGAATGGAGTGTATTGTGTTGACCCAAGGTGCCTCTGAGGAGGATCCTTTGTGACTCTACCTGTGTCTCCTGGACAGATGTGGCCCGGTCCCCGGAGTTCCTGGAGATGCACGGCAGCGGCAGTGACCCGCCCCTCTGCCTCATGATTGGCTACACGGACGGGCTGCAGATCTGGAGTGTGTCTGTGAGTTTTCTCTTGTCTGTGGTGGTGCTGGACTAGTCAGGCTCGGGTTAGGCCTCGACCTTATGCACCGTGTACCAGGCCTGGTATGGACCCAGATCAGTCTTTGTCCTTCAGTTTGCTTCGTAGCTATAGATGCTCAGTATGGTCTGAAAGGTTCCAGTCTGAAGGTCAAAGAAATCTCCAGGTTGAGTCTCAGTTGAGTCTGCATTTTTTAATATGTATGATTATTATTATTTTTCTGCCACTTCAGAGCTTAAAACGTGTTCTCTAACTGATCACATTCAAGTGATTTTGCTTTGTAGTCACAAAGGTTATTCACAACCATTTGATGTGTTTTAAGAAGACTGAGGTTATAAAAGTATGTGGTGTTTTACATTTTGTCCCCTGATGGGAAGCTGATTTCCCTTTCATTCAGGCTTTTCTTTTTAAGATCGATGGCTTTTTTTGTGAACCACAAGGTTAGACAATTTGCAATTGGTTTAGTTTGTGGTGCTCTATTCAGGTCTTTAAAACGGCAGTGTTCAAAGGGCTGTGTCTGTCATGGACACTTGTCCTGAATGTGATGTCAATATACATTTGTTTTCTGTCAGTTTCTTTTGGTTTTAAATCTGTATGATTTGGAAAAGATGTTTATATTAAATGTAAATTAAATGTAAAAGTAATTGATTAAAGTGCAGTAAAAGCACCAGTTGTCCCGATAAAATGCAAGACACGGGCATGATTTATGCAATGTGCTATATTGACTGTATTTTGTGTAGAATAACCTAATATTTCTGATAGTGACAGTACAAGCAAACATCCACTAGATGTCACTAGAGGCAAGGGTTTGACTGTCACTAAGTTTGAGGGGGTGGGTTTGGGAACAGAATTTGACAAATTGAAAGACGGGAAATTGAGCAGCTTGTTCACAGATATCTAATTCAAACTAAGGTCTACGACTGTGATCTATTTACAGTAGGGGCCCTGTCCTTAACGATGTCATCAGGGGCCAATCTGGTGACATGAGGTTGATTGGCTGGGTGGGGGCTCTGATGGCACACTTTCATGGGGAGGCGCTCAAAGAACCACAATTACAGAGAAGAGATAGAAAATGACATGTGGTGGATTAGATAATGCATGAAGGCTCCCAGAGGTGACAGACGTGTCACTATTTTAGTCTTCAGCCTTTGCTTCCTTTCATTGAGAAATTGGAAGAAGCCAGGAAAAATAGATTTTGGGGTTTCCCCTAAAACTTTTGGTGTGTTTGATGAAAGAAAATTACATTGGTGATTTGTCTGGGTGATGTGTTTTGCATTTTGGCAGTTACACGTATCATTATCATGCCCCCCCCCTCCAATGATAATCCACTCTTTTAAAACTCCTGTGCATATTATTAAAGGTTGTAATAACAAGGAGGAGACCCTTCTGTGAGAGTTAACAGTTTATTTTCAAGGGGCTCTTAATTCTTGGAAAGGTTGAGCTGGAACTGTGTGCTCGACCTTTGCTGTTTGTCTCAAGGTTGTGGCTTCGCCCTCTTGGTGTTCTGCTGTCTTCCGTTCACCCCCTTCCGCTGTGTCCAGGCCTCGTGGTCGCGGGATGCTGACACGCTCCTATGGGAGATGCCAGCGTGTTGCAGCGGCGTCTGCTGCTGATGTGCTAAGTGTGTTACATGTCTGCAGCGTTGGCCACACGTGTCCTACTGTGTAGCAGCGTCAGCTAGGGAGACAAAATGAATGTGGAAGGGGCCGCTGTTGTTTTCCCGTCTGTCTCCTCCCAGAACCTTCAAGTGTGACCAGATTAAGAAGGCGCAATGGCTGACGTATCCTGTCACATTGATCATAATATTTATTGTTTTTGGTTTTTTTTCCCTAATATTTATTGTTATGAGGATCTTTACATGTTGAGCTTTTTTGCCTTTGCTCTTGTTTGTTTATAGTCGTTTACTGGAATATTGGGAAGATGGGATTTTCCCATTTCGGAGTTAAAAGGAAAAGTGGAAGATGAGGCTGGGTATGTGGGGCCGTCCGTTTCGGAACAAACTGAGCTTTATTGAAACGCCGCTCGTTTGAGGTTTTTTGTTTCGTATCTGTTGTCAGTAAAACATACGCACTTCATATCCGTTGGCTGAGATTAAACAAAAGTCTTTAATTGGCCCTCTGTAAACAAGCATAGTTTCTTACGACGAGGCCCGGTGCCCCCGCCTCTGGTCTCTGCAGCAGGGGTACTGTTTCATGACTAGTGTGCTGTGGGCCCTTGGTCCTTCCTCAGATGGAGAAGAGCAAATGGTTGATGTGGAAATGGGAAAGCCGCAGTAGACTGCTCATACTTTGCTAGACTTTCCATGCTGTCGGTTCCTCCTCCTTTCCTTCGTACCTGTCGCTGCTCTGGGTGCTGTCTGTCTCTGAGCCTGCCTCCCTCCTGGCCTCTGGAAAGTGTTGAAAGCAGCTCCATTCCAGGGCTTGAGTGATCATGAGGAGCTCATGACAGTTGCTAAGCTGACACCCTCTGTAATGGCGTTGAATGGAGGAGGGAAGCCCCCCCTCACATACACCCATCCACAGTCTGCTCTCTCTTCACCCCCTGGGTGTGTGTGTGCTTCCAGAGTCTTCTTGGAGGAGATCTTTGCCCACAGAGGTGTTTCCTGCCACGGAGAGACATGGGACAGATTAGGAGCAGTGATCGGAGACGGTGTTGAAGAGTCGAGGTGTGTGGCGACGCGCTTTTGAAGCGAGGCGTCGCCAACGCCGGTGTTGCTGTTAAAAGCCCGGTGTGCTGCCAGCCAGCGCCCGCTAATGAGAAATGCGCCAGTATCGGCCGCTTTGCTCAGGGTTGCCTGTTTATTTTAATTTCCTTTTTAACTTTCACTTTCTCCTCATTAGGACGAGTGGTCCCGCATGCCGTACAGGGTAGGAGTGGGGTGGGGGGGTTGGGGGTTGTTACATATACAGCTGTGCACTGTGTCTGAGATGCGAAATGAAAAGCCTGAGATTGTACACGCATGGTCCGTTTGTCTGCTTCTCGAGTGATCCGAAAGACAAGATAAGATTCCGCATTAAGAATGTAAAAGGTTTTAAATATTCATGTTTGACATTTTTTTTTTCTGGGTTAATAGCAGCTTCAGCGTGAAGGTGAGTGCTGGCTGCTCTCTTCTCTCCATGTATCTCAGCGCGCTCCCAGGGCAGTGTGGGATCGAGCTTCATGCTGGACCCACTGGCTGCCTGCGCGCGGCTCAATTCCTGCCGCGGACATGGGAAGACAGACAGGATTATTACACTGTGACACGGGTCCATTAGCCTAATGCCATGTTTGTGATAACAAGGCAGGCAGGCGTTAAAGCCACGGGGAGGGGGGCTGGTATGGCAGCGAGCGTCTTAGAGAGGGGCATTTGGTTGGTCATCCTTGCACTGGTTTTGCTGCGTTCTGCTTAATGTTCTATTTTATTCTCCGCAACCGCTTACCAGCCTCCGGAACAAGAGCGACAGCAGTTGGACAATGGTAGCAGGATGCCAACACATGTTGCGTCAGTGTGTTCTCAGCCCCCACCTGCCAAAGTGTGAGTGTAGTTTTATGCGAAGGAGTGACAGAACATCTGCCCTGGACTTTTACAAATAAAGTGACTTGGAAAAAAATTACAACAGAAAACAATTTTGTATATCAATGCATTTAATCATAATGAAATGGTACTACGCTTCCTTCTGGATGGTGTACCAGCCGTGTTAACAGGTGGATGAACTTTGCCGTAATGCATAACGACAGTCGCATTAATATAAAGCCTGCAATCCTGACAATTCCATTATTCTCCTGGCCCATTTAATTGTCTGCCTTTTCTCCCGATGCGTGCGACGTCTCTGTGACTGGGGTGTGTTTTTATAGATTGATAATCTCCGCTGTGGTGGCTGTAAAAATCTGTGGCGAGCACTTTTAATAAAAAAAAGAAAACGGCTGTCCTAATCCGCTGCTTTGAAAAGTATGCAGCTCGTGAGCGTGACCGATTGTGGGTGGATCGGTGCTTATGCTCTTAAAACGACGCGGATTATATGCCGTTATGTGATAATGCGCATTCTCTGTAATTTAACACGAGTAACAAAGGCCGGCCTGATCTCGAAACAAAAGATAATGTGATGAAGGGCCATTAAAATGTAAGCGTCAGTCATAACGTGGGTTGCCAAGGGCCTGAATGAGTACCTTGCAATCTAGGCCGACATAGCATGTTTTTTTTTAACTTTAGAGCCTCGAGCTGCAGACTGGTTGTGTAGCAAAGCATGTAGAAATGGAGAAATACAGATGACTTTGAGAGAGAAATCCTGGAACTTGCTCTTTAGGGCTTTTGAGAGGGTAATTGTTGGCATTGTAATATTTTGGGTATATTCACTATATGCTTGATAGTTTTTAAAATAATCTTCTTTATGTGAATCCTGGTCCACCCATTTGGAATCCATTACATTTCTTATGGTGTGAACAGATCTGTCTTTGTTCTTCACTTTACTGTCTTTTCACTTTTACCCCAAATATGTTTTCCCTCTCACAGCAAATAAGTCAGCAACTTTGATAATTGTATCATTCCATTATGGAGTCCTCTACCCCGTGGAATGAATGTAATTGGGACTATGTCTGTATTGATTACAGGAGTAGGTTATTAAGGGTCTGCTAAACTGGTAATCCACAAAGCATGAAGAGTATTACCAAAGGCTGAGGTCTGCTCTGAGGGGGAGGTGTTTTACCATTTCAGGCGTCTGGAGAGCGGCTTGTTTACAGAATGTCAAATGCAGTATATTCTGAAGTCCAAGAACAGGCATGCTCTGAATTGGGGACGTCCTTTTATTCATTTGCTGTTCACAGGACCTGAAGGACCTCAGAATATAATGGGTCGATTACATCTGATTGAACTTTAGGTCCTTGTGGTCAAAGTGGTGTTTGCTGTGGTTTCTAAAAGGAAGCGGGTGAACGTGTTCGGGGGTGGTTAAGGTAGAGCCCCTCTACAGCACAGCTGAAGCTGGCTGTCGCCCATGGAGCCAACCAAGTCAAACATGCCCCCACTGTTCAAGATGAAGAAAGTGAGCAGGTATTTGGAATGACTTCTTGGGGACTTGGATATTTATTCTGGCCCATTGGATATCCCTCTGAAGCCATGTCCTCACGTCGCTGACGCGTTAGGCGGTCGTTAAAACCGCAGCTTCAGCTGCGGTGCATTTCACTTTATCGTCGCGTTAGCCAATCAAGGCAGCCTTTGAAGGGATTTTCCGGCAACTTCCGTCACCCTAGGAGCATTTTTTTTGCTCATAGATGAGCAAGCAGTCTTTTACTTGAATGTTAGAGGGTCCATTTTGTCTGAGCAGAACATTTCCTTTGCACTGTCCTTCATAGCCTTTTCTACACATTGTGTAAAAGTGTCTCAGCCTAAACGGAGCCTCTGTTAGATTTGGAGAAGGAGCCGTTGAAGTGACAGTGTTGCTCTGCAGTGGAATGTGATGAGCGCCACGCCGTCCGCCGCTCCCTAAGATCTTCTGAGAATGCAGACGCCGTGTGCTGGAGAGCCTGGGGAGATAAGTGCAGCCCTCCCACAAGTGGCTGCTCCTGACACTCTACTCCCAGGAGAGATCAGTGTCGTCCGTACCACATGCTGTAGCCCAAGGGGTTGTGTGTGACGTTCCTGTCTTGGACTGTTCAAGCACATAACAATCTTAAGGATGTGTGTGTGTGTGTGTGTTTGTGTGTGTGTGTGTGTGTGTGTGTGTGTGTGTGTGTGTGTGTGGTGTGTGTGTGTGCGTGTGCGTGCGTGTGTGCGTACATATGTACCCCGTCATTATGTCAGTGTACACAGACAGATTTTGGGTTAGTATCTCCACAAAGTAAAAAAAAAAAAGATAATGTGTTCCATTTTGTGCATGAAAGGCTCTGCTGAACAGTGGAGCAAGATTTATTTAATGAAAGTGAGAATCCATGAGTGTCCATGGTAACAGGAATGCGACTGTCTGTCTGATGTGCTCCTCGTGTTTTACTTCCTTGCAGCTGAGCGGTGAAGCCCAGGAGCTGTTCTCTGTTCGCCACGGCCCGGTTAGGACGGCCCGAATCCTGCCGGCTCCCCACATTAGTAAGTATATTTGTGGGACATTGTCTTTGCTTGTCCCGTTGGAGGTCCGGGTGGCAGTCTTCTGGCCTGCGTCCCAATCGACCTGGCGCTTGCCTACTGTCAGAGCTGACGTCATGAGAAGGAGGCACGGAGGCGAGCAGGCGGGCATCGGAGGAAACGTGACAGCAGTGTGCAGTGGCGTGAAAGAGTTGACTTTGTGACCTGTGCCCCCCCCCCCCCAACTGCCCTACAAAAAAAGAGCTTTCTGTCTAAGATGGTGTCACTACGCCCCTTTGCGTTTGCACAGGCAGTTCTGCACAGCTGACCGCAAGCAATGGGCTTTTTAAAGCGATTATTGGATGTTGTATCGTGTTTCCATGACAATATCTTCAAAAGGAGGGATCACACACATTCCACATGATGTGACCTTGCCTTAATTACCTACCATACCCTAAACAGTGGCCCTCAGCCCCTCTCGGTTTGCCTCGGGGTCAAGCAGCTCAGCTGCATTGGCCACCGCGTCTCATATAAATCACGCTTTATGGTCACATGTCTTCTCCGGGGGAAGCCTCTCACTTCACTTTCCTCAAGTGTTCATCGCGCGCGCTCGTCTTTCAGGATGAATTTCAGTGCGGTTCGACGTATTTTGTTTTGTAATTTTTTATTCCCCCCCCCCCCTTCTACTTTCTCCCTATATATCATGTTGAAATTAAAGGCCAGCCAGTGTTTCTTAATAGACCGTGGGCCTTGCCAGGACCCTGCTGTTTTCCCATCCTAATATTAAAGTCAGTCCTTTAAGATTACTCTTGGCTTCATGTCAACTGGCTGCCTCAGAAGTGAGGGCCTCTTCCCTGCCAGAGTTCTGTAAAAGCAGAGATTTTCCTCTTTCATCACAACTTGCTTATTGGCCAGCGGATGACTTGTGGTAATTACGTTTATTAAAAGAAGAAGTTTAGCAGGAGTCGAAAACAAGCAGGCCTGGGATGGGGCCTCGTTCTGCGCGCTGATGCTTTTCGCGAGCAAGGAGAAGCGGAGGGTGTTTGGAGCTCCTGCCCTGGATGGAGGTGGGCAGCACCTAGGGGAGGGGGCGGGGAGTTAGACCTCCCCCGGTGTCCCAGGTGCGTGTGCGCGTGTGTGCGTGACATAGCCATCGTGCAGCATGTTCCGTTGCTGCCTGTTTCATCGCTGGATGGGTGACGCTCACAGCTGGCTTTAATATGTGCAAACAAACCAGAACATCCTCCCCGGCTACAGATTGGACATACAGTTTACAAGTTTTCCCCAACTGTGCTTTATTCATCTTAAAGAACCCAAAATCTACCCTTTAATTTTCTGTTACTGCAGGTATGGTGTTGAAATGTGAAAAATATTATAAAAAAAAAATTACAGAATGTGCTGAATGGTGGATCAGGGAGATTTTTTTTTGTGTTCTCTGTATGTTCCGGTCTCCGGGCGGATTTTAACAATGCACAATGACAGCATTCAAAACTGTCTGGAATTGGATGAAAGCGAAAGGCAGTAATAAGAAGCAGCAGATATCCAACACATGAGGAGAACGATTCTCTGCAAAATAAAACGAATTGTACCAGCGGGGAAAACGATTGCGATCTGTCAGGCGCAGACAGTGTCGCTCTGTAGTGTGCTGTAAAAGGGCGTTTGTTTCGTGTGGGTGCCTGGGTGGGCGCGTTTGGAAAGGCCTGCAAATAGGTGTCGATTTTAATAAGTGAAGGTCTCTCCCAGAATAAAGGAGCAACTTCAGTTTTCCCCATCTTCCCAGAAGGCGCTGAATCATTTTTATTTATTCATGTTTTTTTAAACACGTGTTCTTACATTCTGTCCTTTAAAGGTAAACCCGCTCCCACTACTGTAGTTGTTTGGAGAGAAAAATGCTCTTTGGCTTTTTTTTTAAAGGTCATAAGAACCATTTCCAGAAAGAGAGAACTCAGTCACAGGGGTTGCATGTAACAAGTATTCAGTTTGCGACTTTAATCGTAGTGCACGGAGGGATTGACGGTTTAATCAGTTATTTCTTTTCTTAGTCTAATAGTTTAATTTTACAAGAATCTGGAGTAGTGCTAGTTTTGTTTTGTATTTCTTTTATGTGGTCACTAATGTATTAGTATGAGTTATCACAAGTTTGGGCTTGTGTCTTTAAACAGCAGATGTTTCAAAAGTATTGACTGGGACCTTATTTGTTGTAAATGGAAGTGTATCATGGCTGACAAACACAGAGACAGACACACACACACACACGTGCACACACAGCAAACAGATTCAGGGACACAAATGGAGATGTTGATGTGCCGAATGGTAGGCAGCTCGTGTTTGTCATAGCACGGAGCAGCCATAATCAAAGCCCCAGCCTTTTCAGATCCCTTTGTTTTCTTAATTGCGGCATTTAAGTGAGCTGTCGCCAGCAGGGGCCGTCAGCCACACGTTCCCGAACACCACGGCGTGCCCAGCGTCCGCACCAGACGGGCGGCGACGCGACAACAGAACCGTCGCCTTTGGAACGCATTGGGGTCCACGAGTGACACGTCCACTCACACGACACTCCTCCGGGGGGGGGGCTACGTTTGCAGTGCTCATAGCTGTCATCACTTGGCCCGGACCACCGTCTGCTTTATAGAGGACACTTTGTCAGGCTGTACTTTTCCCCACTGGGGTAATTGGAATATGGCCTCTAAACACAACACACCACTAACAATGTGCCTTTTTTTTTAAATACAAAAATAAACGCATTCTTCAAGAACACAAAACGAGTCCAGTGAGGCGAAATATTCCTCTGGACTTTGATGTGGTTTTTATCCTTTTTTTCCTTCTCTGTATTCTGTGCATACAGTAACGACAGTTTGAGCCTGACACTTTTCAGGGTGACATGACTGTCCTTTATGCACACTCGTTGCCTCGCACGCTGGTATTTCAATTTTACTCGATTCTCATACGTCTTTATGCAAACCCAGCATTATTTTGTGGTCACAGAGGATGAGTTGACAGGAAAGAAGGTCCTGTTTTTTTTTTTTTTTTTTCTTGGAAATTGTGAGACCATAATTTGATTACAGAGTGGCCGTTGTAATGCAATCAACACGCTTCCTGCCACAGGAGCGGCCTAGTGAGATGATGTGGCCAGCTGGCCCTGCTGGACCAGCAGCGAGGGGCTTTGCGTGCACGTGGGTAAAGAGCGAGCATCCTCCTCGCTTTTGAACAGCGGTTTAACTCCCTCTTCCGTTCTTGCAGGTGCTCTGATGGCAGACAGCTTCGCGGAGAAGAGACCCCTCCTTGGCGTGTGCAAGAGCGCCGGGTCCTCGGGGTGAGTGGGCACCGGCCGCTGTCGCTTCCTCCCACCTGCAGCGCCACGGCGGCGATCCGCGGGCTCCGCGTCGGCGTGCGTGCGGGAGGGCGCTTTGTTTGGCTGTCGGTGTGGTTTCCGTCCTGTCAGAGGGAGAGACGCAGGGGTCAGCAGGCTTTTTGCTCTGTTGAGAGTGTTGTGAGGTTCCTGCCCCCCCCCGCCCCAATCCCACCTCCCCTGCCAGACAGCAGGAAGTGCGCCAGCAGATACATAGAGGAATCAAGGCCAAAGTCATTAAATAAGCTTCTACGGCTCCGTGTCAGCTCGCAGAGGGGAGGACGCTGTTGCATCCGTTTGATTTTGGGAAACAGCGGTTCTTATCTGCGGCGCTGTGTTGTTGACAAGCCGTTGCACAAAAATATGCGGGGGCAAATTTTTTTCAGTTTTGGATGGTTTGAACTGCATGTCTTAATGGACTCTTTCTTTATCCGTCCTTTTTTTTTTTGTAATGTCTTTTCCTTCCTCTTTAAAATGCAGCCGGAGAGATCATTTTGTATGACATTTAGACGTTATGAGGTTCAAATCCAAAGCGTGTCGGGAAGCCTGTAATTTGGCGCGTGTAAAGTCCCAGAATCAAACGGCCCTCAGAAGGCAGGCCCAGGTCCCAGGGAGTGGACGTCTGAGCCAGAGCCTGGCTAGGATTAGTGACAGACTCTAGGGTCGAATGAGTTTGTTGGGGGGCGGGGGCATCCCGTGAGACGACCCAGTGCTTGAACCCCCCCATGTCTCCAAGGGACATGGGCTGTCACATGCTTTTTGGGGAGTAGGGATAAGGAAGGACGGAGCGGCCTGATGGAAATGTGGCATCCCACGCGCTTGTGCTCCCGCTCCGGATCCCCCATGACAAGGACCGCCTTTCCCGCGTCTCCAGTCCGCCTGTCCTCACGTTGGAGACTGAGCTCAGGGGGTGCTGGCTTCCTGTGTCACAGACCTTCGTGCTAATGCCGAAAGCATGTCTGCATTAAAAACCCTATCCCTCGCTTCTGGCTCCGTGCTCTAGTCATGAAAACAGGACTGGTAAATAAAAGTTATATAAGAAAAAAATACTAATAAATTCTCTGAACATAATTACCTTTTTTTTTCATGTAAATAGTTCATAAAGCTACTAAGGTTCTCACACGGTTTCTAGGGTGTAATCATTTTGAAACGACAGAATTTGTCGACCACCAGAAAGGATGCCGTCTTGACAGGTAAATGGAAAACAGACTTAGTTTTGGCTTATACAGCGCTGCTGGTTTAGAAGTTGGTTCAGTCAGCGTTAGGCTTAGATTACAAGATTTGCAAATTAAAGGAAAAGTGGCAAGGGGAAGAGCGTGCATCCAGGCCCCGCATTTGCGGGCCCAAAGCCAGGCTCACTCAACGTCATTTTGTCAGTGGAAAGGATTACACGCCACCTCTCAGGCAGCGTGTGGATATAGTCGTTTTCCTGACAGCGGGGGTACGTGTGTGTCCCGTCACGCGCCGTGCCAAAAGCGAGGGGGGTTTTGCGGATGTGGTGTGAGGAAGAGGTGGCTGAGGGGTGGGCGCCTGTTCCACGTGAAAGCCGGTGCACCCCCCAGCCCCATCTCACCACACATCTGGGTCTGAGCTCAGTTTCCATCCTGCCGGTCCTCTGGTGGTCCGTGGACGTTGAAGCCTACAAGCTGCCACTGTACAGTTCTGTTGATTTGTACCATAATTGTGCGTGTAGAGCAAAGTCATTTATACCGTTTCTTTCAGCGCTTGTAGGAGGTGGTGGGGTGGGGGGGTCGCTAATGTTTGGCTTGCTAACGTTTTTCTTGGTTAATGTTGTGAAGTTTTGCTTGCCTAGCTGTTTCTGTGCTGAGAAATATTAAAAGTTGCAGTTGTTTAAGTTCTTCTGTGTATATAGAAGTTTGGCGCGTTCAGGTTCTTTAACTTCAGAGATAAGAGTCTGGGGGACCCATTGCCGTTGTCAGCCATTTTTTAATTATTATTATTATTATTATTATGTATTTTGTGGTATATTTTTATATTTTATAAGTCAAGTATGAGTTTGTTTTTCACAAAGGCTGTTCTCTATGAGGCCATTGATGATAGCTGGATTTCTTTGGGAGCCTTGGAGAATGCCCATGCCCCAGGCCCAGGCTTGGACCGTCCTGTTGCTGTGGTGATACCGCTTTGCTGGTGATCAATAGCAGGCCCCATCTCTGCACGCTGTCTCAGAGGAGCGGCCCTTGCGGCTGTCATTTAGGGAGCCTGCGTGTCTGTCACACCCGGCTTAAAGTGCTTACAGCATTCACTTTAAGTGCTACTGCGCTGCCACAGAGCCACACAGCCACGCCTGATTCGGGAATTAATTCATCATTTTCATCATCGCAGTAGAAATGCTGCTGCTGTTGTTGTTTTTGTCCCTAATTGTCCTTCTCCACATTCAGCTGAAGCACTGCTGTTGCATAAAGCCTGATCATTAATTACAGGACTGGATTATACAAAAAAAAGGGAAGAAAAAAACCTATCCAACAAACACTTTTAAAAGAGACTTAACTAAAGCCTATTGTGATACTAAGCTGTGCTTTTCATTGCATTTTCCCAACAGTTTTAAATGTTACATGTGAGGTATCCAGTCTAAAGTGTATTAAATGGAAGGGCAGAATCGGGGTATTAAAGAGGAGCCAGATTAAGAGGATTGAAATCTGGCGCCTCTGGAACAGATCGGGTGGGGTGGAGGTGGAGCTGGGTGGGAAGGAGGGGGTGCGGTAGTGGTGGTGGGAGGATGTTCTTTTCCCTCCACCACACTCGCGGTGGGTGCTCCACTGCCCCGCCCCAGGGCACGCCACATGAGTGGGACAGCTGTTCTACACAAGCACTTGGCATTTCATCGCTGTGACGAGTTTCCTGCTGCCTCAGCGACAGGCTGGTACCTACCTGGGCAGTGTGTTCTGGGCACTTAATGCATTGGTGCACGGCTAGAGGCAGAGCAAGTATGGTGGCGTCTAATGATCGCAACATCAGGCATGATGAAATACAGACGGCAGATAGTTCACATTGAAGCCGACGATTCAAATTTATGCATTTGTGGTTTTCTAATCAGATTGTTATAGTTTTACGCACTTTTTCACTGCACATTTTAGGGCTGTTGTTACTGTATATTTTGATATTGGCGAGCTTGATATGTGTGTGTGTGTGTGTGTGTGTGTGTGTGTGTGTGTGTGTGTGTTGGTATATAGTAATTTTGCTTTTACCTATCAGATTACGGTTTTATGGCATGGGCAGTATTTTAACAGGAGACTAGACTATAAGACCTCAACTTTTTTTTTTTTTTTTTTTTGAACTGTGGATGAAATTATTCCCGAATACTGTAACAGTGCTTCCCTGGGAATGGGATAGGGCTGTAATTGGTTTTAAACTTCCTCTTTTTTACGGCCACACACACACTGCCTGTGGAAGGCACTTTGGTTAACTTTTCAGAGGTTTATTTTCACAAACATTTCTGCTTTGTGTCTGAGAGATTATTTGAGATTTTCTGGCACGTTTTTTTATTATTATTTTGTTTTCTGGGAATAGTCTTTGATCACGAAGATGGGAAGTGTTAAAAAAAAACGGTAAAGTTTGCAACAGCTCAGACTGGGTTTTTTTCAAAAGCCCAGACCCAAGTGCAATTTCCTATTAGGTAGTAATAAAAGATGATGGTTTTGTGACATCATTTTAACCCTGAATAACATTTTGTTCTGATGCAAAGCCTTCGAGATTCTTTTTACGTATAATGTATTACAAATAAAATACAAGTTTAGTATTTCTAGTATAGTTTTATGTAGTATTTAATTTACCATACTATATGTATACAGTGGAGGAATGTGTGTTATTTGTAAGAGAAGCTGGGGCTTTGGCAGGCAGAGGTAGAAATGAGAATAGAGTCTTGTACACAGACTGTCCAGAGATTCTGTCATGTGACAAACTATGGGTGTAAGAGCAGTTTTACCCAGGCAGGTGGCGCTGCATAGAAGGAAGTCTCCTGGTTCAGTTCCCAAAAGGGCACTTCACTGGAGTATCCAGCTGTGTACAGCGCAGATATTGTGAGGTGAACGTGTCGCTGTGGAGCAGATAGTTTGAGCATGAATTTAGTCATTCTGCTCACAATGGGCAAACTCGCCACGCATGAGCATGTGTAGCTGGCGTGCCCACCATGTACAGTGGTTTTAGTATGGTGATGAAATAAGAGTTTTCTCATCTATACCCTGAGGAAAAAGGTCTGCATCTTTTTGAGAGGATCCTGGGAATGCGCCAGTTTGGACAAATTCACCTACATTGCCGTGATGTGGGCTGGAGCGGAAAGCTGGCATGTAAAATGTAAAATGCATAGTGATACCAGAGCACTGCCTGGCACAAGACTAGTGTTTAGGGGCAGGAGTGTTGAGCTTCGCCTTCTCTGCTGCGGTCAGTTTGTGGAGCTGGAACTGGCCCAAGCTTATACGGACAAGGTGTTTCGAGGAGGAAGAGGAAGAGAGGCTCAGGCCCTAGAGACGCCCCTGTCGGCCCGCTAATTAAAAACTGTAAACACTGTCGGCATAATAAGAGAGGGGCAACAGGCGTGCACAGGGTGGGGGGGGAGGGGGGCCCACGCTCAGCAATGTGTTTTTAATATAGTACTTGTGGAAGGTACGGCTGTGGCCTGTGTGTGAATGGGAGGAAATGCATTTCAGGCAGTGCTGCCGACGCAGAGCTGCGGTTGAACTTTTTTGCTCTAATTATTTTCCCGCAAATGCCCGCGGCGTGCCGAAATCAAAGGCCCCCCCAGGACCCGATACGCCTGTGATGTGGCCCGCGTTTGTTGTGTGCCAAAGACCGCGTTTAGAAAAAGGAAAAGATGGACCTGAAGGCTTGGGGGCTTGGACGGGGGGTGCTTCTGAATATTGCAACATGATTTTCCTTTTTCCTTTAAAATGTCCCAATTACTAGCCACCATACCTTTTGCCTACAAAAAAAACTGCATAAATTGTTGTCGTGTGTGTTTTTGTTTTGTTTATAGGTAGTTATAACTCAGTTTCACACTAGAATAATTGGACTACAGTCACTTCTCAGTTTGTGAATTTGACATTCACAGTTTTAGTTATTCACGAGTTGGCAATGAACAATTAAGTGGGAGTATTATTTGGAGCTTGCCAAAAGAGCACAGAAACCTGCAGAGTTAATATTAAAAGCATCTTTGTCTTGGCAACCAGCCTCCCTCGCATGTTAGCTGTAAGTTAGTAACGTTTCTCATAGTAACTTTTAAACTTAAATTTTACATTTCTAATAATTTGTCCAAAACTTAGCGCTCCCAGTGCTTCTGAAAGTGTTCCTAAGAGGAAGAAGACCGTGACCACTCTGACGCAGAAGGTGGAATCGCTGGATGTGGTTCTCAGTGGAAAGTCTGAGAAACTGGCTTTTATGTTATCGGTCAGGTTAGCAGACTGTTATGGGTTGGGGGGTTGGGCAAGTATTATTTGTGAATTTTCACAATCACGGGGGTTCGGGATGGAAAATCCCTGAATGTGAAGGGCTGCCGGTATTGTCAATCCAAAAGTTAGGTTTTCAGTTTATCTTGTGATTTTTTTCTCAATACCACACATTCATATGTATATTTACAACGTTAGAATGATCATGAAAAACAAACCAAGTATTTCAAAAATTTTTTTTTTTTCCTTTTCAGTTTTTTATGTCATCAGTCTTTGGTGATGTTCGTAGAACTGGCATTTTTTTATGAATGTTACGCACTTTAAAATGTTACGGAGTTGTGTGTTTGTCATAGCAAAGACTAGAAGGCAGTTGACGAAGTTGGGTTCTGTTAGGTTGTTTGTTGTGTTGTGACGTGTCAGCCAGTGCAGATGGTGGGTTCTCCACAGCAGAGTTTGTTTTGCACTTTCAGAGCGTGTAATTGTCCAATAATATTTCGGGCCTCGTAAAGTGTTTGTTGCTTTCTGCAAGTGGTGACGTTCGCGCTTGTAAACAAATTTATTTGCTTGCTTTTTAAAATTAAGTTTTGGGCTTGGCTTCTGCGTTCTGTTGTGTGAAGCGCGTGTTTTTGGTGTTCATTCATATACTCTGGTCGATTTAAAAAGGAATGAATAAATAAATAAAAGAGAAGAAAAAAGGTTCGAAACGTGTCTGGAAAAGCAGATATCCAGGAACTTCAAGCATGCCTTAAGATAACAGATGTCATGGAGTCTGTATTTTTTTTTTTATAGAAGTGATGAAACAGGAAACGTTTGACATCATATGCATAATAAACAGCCTTTGTAGAGCAATATGTTGCTAAAATGAAGTGGAAGTGTAAGTGTGAAGTGTTACACTGCAGTGTGAGTGTCCTGTCTGCCAGCAGGGCTCGTTGATAAAAAGGAAAAACGTGTCTTTTTTTTTTTTTGCTGGCCTGTTGTGTGCGGAGATGGATTTTGCAGGTGTGCCGTGTTTGCCGGTAAGAGTGCTAAGCCCAGTAATTAGAGTGCGGTAATACAGCTATTGAGGAAAGGAGGGTTCTGGAGTGGAGCTGCATTTTGCTGTGCCAAGTCCTGGTGCTGGCTGGACCCTACAAAGCCGACCTTCTGCTGTCGTGGTGGCTGCCGCAGCTTGGGGTGTGTGTGTGTGTGCGTGCGTGTGTGCGTGCGTGTGTGTATGTGTGTGTGTGTTCGCCGCTGACTATGCCGCTGCTTCCTGCCAGCTACCTTCCACCATAATCGAACAATTCATCTCCAGAATTGGTCTGCTGTATTATACCGTCAAAGGCCAATCGCATTAATCGTAATTGATACGTTAAATATAATGCAATCACAATGGTCATTGTGCGCGGCTCGAAGATGGTGCCCGGTTGCACCTTAACATGTGCAAGTCTGACATTCAGACGTGATTCGTAATAATAATTGTAATTTAGCCAAGCTTTCAACTCGTGCTTTTGTTTTTCAGCTTGGGGAAATTCTATTAAGACTGACCTCGTATTACTTCCATTAGAACAGAGCCATTTATTAAAATTTGAAATGTAAAAAAATAAATAAATAAAAACTGAACACGCTGTCATGATAATTCTCTAATCGAGGGCGTCTTCATCCTTCCAAATACATTTGGGAACGTCTTACCTTTTTGCTGCGTATTTGCTCTAAAATGCTTTAAATTTGATTGATCTGACTGTAAAAATCATTGATCAGCAGTCAGTGGATGCTGAGGATACAGTGGACAGAACGTCGCTCTCCTTTTTACCCGGCGCCTGCAGGCGCAGTGCTTCAGATGGACAGGGTGTGGCATCTTCAAAAGGCGCGGTGGGAAGCGATTAAACAGACGCTGGCGTGTCTGTCCCGGCAAGGCGCCTGCGTTCGGGATGAGCGCCCGCGCTGACCGTTTCACCTCGCTTTTACTATGGAAAAGGGAACGCAGATTTCGGAGGGGGAACTGGGGGGCGGCGCAGACGCACACAGACACGTGCGCACGCAGGGCCTCGGTGCGGCGCGGCTTCCTCCCACAGCGCGTGCCAAACCCCCACTTGGGCTGGGATATCTGAGGGCTCTCACGGCGCCAGGGCCGCTACATGCGGCCGCGGCCCTTGGCTTGTCAAACATGGCACATCCGACAGCCAAGTGCTTTCAAACTGGTGGGGCGGCACAGCGTCCCCTTACTGCTGGCATGCAGTGTAGCACCCAGTAACGCTTTCTGGCATACACCCCTTCACATGCAGTAGAGACGTAAGTGGGGCAAGAGGTGTGGCTCAGGGTTTGCCTGGGATGCAGACCATTGACTAGCTCAGGTCTACCTGAGGAGGAGAGCTTTTTTATGGACACGTGTTTTCTCCCTGCTCTGCCGAGGGCTAGATCCTTAGCATACCCCTGAACTGAAGTGGGGCTCTTGTTTTGTGGGTGCAGAAGCAGGTCAGATTGAGGGAGGTCCTAGGTGATCTTAGACAAATTTTCTTCAAGGCCTTCGGGGGGGGGTCCTGGATGAGCGGGCAGAACCGAGCGCCGGGCAGCCGACACCCTGCCTTCACTGACACTAACAGTGTTTGGCATGTGCCCGGAATTTTGCAACGCAACACATACAATCTGTTTTTATATACATATATATATATGTGTATGTGTATAAAAAAGACGACTGTCGTTTACGCAGAGCAAATGTGTTCCTACCAAAATAGAGCAGAAAAGCGGACGGAATAAAAAGTCATCTGGTCTGCACACATGCACGAAAAGAAGAGCACGTCGCCTGGTTTTTCTATCATCACTGCTCTATTCAGGGACCTCTCGCTGGAGGAGTTACGACAAATTAAAAACTGTACGGTTCTCCACCACTGAGATTCAGAACTATCAAGTAGCCCGTGTGTTAGCGGCGCAGCTTTTTTCATTTAGCTCCTAAGTGCTTCCATGTTCCTGACAATTTGCGGCTGGTTTAAGATGTCTTGGCTGCTTTGTGATCGTCTGATATGTGCGTATTTTGAAAAACTGTAATTTTCTCAACAGTTTGCCCGCAGTATTTCATCCGCTGTTTGCGTCTGTCAGAGTTATGAATGGAGGAACCAGATCTTTTCCGCCATAAAAAAGAAAGGGGAGGAATTTAAATGATTGTTAATGCAGACGCGTATTACAACCTCATCGACACCAGGGGGAGGATTGTCGCTGGGCCCGGAGTCGTGTGGAGATGTGATTTACTGGGGTTTTTGTCTGCCTCCGATATGTAATAGTTGAGCGATTTGTGCTTCTGCAATGAAGTCTCCGTTCATTTGGCTGTTGATGCATAAAACACTTCTGGAAATATTTCGGAAAGACATTACTCATTACAGACCGCTGTGTCTGCGCAAATCTAGTGTAACTGCTTTTACTCTTCCTTCTTAATGACTTATTAATGACCTGATAGGTTAATGCATAATCTAGTTAACATGGAAACAGACGCAGTAATACAGCTGGGAGAGGGATATGATTTTACTTGGCTTGTTGATATGCCTGGCCAATACGATGGCATCATTGCCTGCATATGGTTCAGTCTGTTGAACCCCCCCCATCCCACCTCCCTTATAGGGATCAATAAGGCCATCACTTGTGTTCAATTACAGACATTTTTAATTCTAGTTGATTTGGAATGTAATTACATTTAAACGTCGGTTCATCATATATCTTTGTTTTTGTTAATGGGTTAGAACCTTCCCTCCTGCCAGGTTCTGAGATGGATTGAGTGTACTTAAAAAAACAAAAAAAAAACAGCTCAGAAAATGAGCGTGGCATTTCTACCAGAACATTCTGAGATGTGTTGGTTAGAGTGTTGCTGGAGATGCAGCCAGCTAAGCAGGATACAATCGATGAGATGGGTGTTGGAACATTTTTTCCATTTCCAGTGACCACGAGCCGGGCTCAAATCTTCCTTTTCTTCTCCATTTGCTCATCCTTATTTAGTGTATGTGTGTGTGTGTGTGTGTGTGTGTGAGTTGAAAGAACAGTCTGAATTCCCATCACCTTTATTCAAAAATGTGCTAAATGCTTTTGTATTTTCATACGTTTTTTCAGCAGCAGGTGATCTAGCAGCTGGGGAACCTGTCTTTTAGGGGTTCTAGCTGACGTATTTCGGGGCAAACTCTTTGCAGGGCTTTACTGTCAGCCGTTGCTGAACAAGATGCTCATGGACTTGAGTAAAGTACCTAGTGGTGTGGATGGTGTGTACAAGTCCTGCATTTCTCACACGTTTCCTGATGCGTGTTTTCCGCAGCACCAGTCCCCCCTACTGCTGTGCAGACCTGTACTCCCTGCGCACTGGGGAGATGGTCAAATCCATCCTATTCAAGACGCCCATCTATGACCTGCAATGCAACAAAAGGTAAAGTACATCCGCCATCTTTCACACGCTCTTCATCTCGGTCCTTTGATCGCTCCTTGTCTGTACGTCCGAAGCACCGAGAGCTTGCCTTTTCTTTCTTCATAAGGCACACGCGTGTTGAATCGATCGCAATGTACGTTTTGTGAAGGCGCATTAACTGCTTCTATGTCTGTGTATCGCTTTCTAGGATCCTCGTCGTTGTCCTGCAGGAAAAGATCGCGGCTTTTGACAGCTGCACGTTCACAAAAAAATTCTTTGTCACAAGTAAGTACATAGGAAGGCGCGGTTTGGTGCCACGTATAATGTGACGCCTCCTGCTTTGTTCGTCTTGTGCTAAACCCGAGTGATGGAGCCAGATTGAGTTCTTTGTTCTTTAACCGTAATGCATCATAAATAACGGATGTCCATCCTGGATTAATCAGCGCTGCATGTTGTAGTTATTAAACCTGCCAGTTGTGTTGTCACATGAGAATGTGGACAGACCAGATCTTAGTGTGGGCAGCCTTTTGTATATGGGTTTAGTCATATGGCCATTGAATGGGACACACTGAAATGGACACTGTTTATTCTGCGCGTTGATTGCCCTGGCAAAATATAAGGCTGATGATGCACGGAAATGCGTGCAGCTTTTAAAAAAAAAAAAAAAAAAGTAAAAAAAAATTTTTAAATCGGTTCGCTAAAATCGCCTGGATTTTGAGGCATCAAGTGATTACACTTTGGAGAAGTTGTTTTGGCAGCATCTTTTTCGTCACAAATTAACACACAATTAAAAAATCATTTTAACATTTATAAATTGCAAACATTTTTAAACGATGAAGTATTATTGTTTGTTAATATGTTACTATGATTATGAATGTTTCAAATATTTAGCTATGCCTGTGTTCTAATATTGCAATTCCTAAACAATAACAAATCAAAGTGCTGATGTCAACCAGACCATGAATCACAAGTGTGTCATTGTTGCTGTTGGCATGTGTTGTTCGTGTGAGTGGTTCCTGGGATGGTCACATCGTTTGCCAGAAGGTCACGTGATCACTTCGTTTAAGGCCAATGAGTCATTCGTGTCGGCATCTATGGATTCCACAGGCAGGAGCATGGAACCCTTCCTGCATTTGTCTGAGACCGGACCTGCGCGCTCACTTAAGTTGTTTGCATGTCATAAATTGTTATTAGAGTTTTAATGCACTGTGCCTGATGGCCGAACCCTCTCCGTCTGTGCCACAGGAAATGTGAACAGTGAATTCGGCCACGCTTTTAATTGGTTTTGAGCTTTTCTCTGAGGTGCACTGAACGTGTTCTTCAGTTCAGCAGGAAACTGATGCAGCGACATCTCTTCCTCAAACGTTTTTGGAGGATGATATTTATGACTACTGTAAAGAATGTCACACGTGTTTGCTTGTTAGCTTCCGTCCTCTAGTTTCCTCTTGGAACAGCCTGGGAATTCCTCCGATGTCACAACCATCTAGCAGCATCTCCTTTCCCGCCCACGCCAGACGTGTTAAACACATGTTATCTCCCTGCACGGGCTCTGTGGTAGTAGGAAAACAGAAAGAGGAGGAGCTATACTGTGCTTGCGGCGTACCTCAGCTCCTGTTCTCACTGCTTCGTAATGCAGCTCTGAACGCCGAATCACGACTTGCGAGCGTTTCGCCCGCACGCCGAACGCCAAACGGCTGTCGGTGGAGTGTTTTCACCCCGTGGGTCTGTGCTTACGTGACCTGGCCAGCGGAGCGTGTGTCTGCGTGCGTGCACTAGCGCATGTCGAAGTGATTTCCACGCGTGCTCGCTCACCGCACGCCTCAGACTCTCCACCTCTGTGTGCTCAGAGTCTGCATGGGGTGGGGGTTGGGGCGCGTGTGACTCGTCCCCGGCGGCACCCAGGGGTCGGCGTGTCTGCCTGGTCAGGAGCCGAGCCTCAGCCGCTTGCTGTCCTGCCTTCCATTTAGGTCAAGTGATTGACTTAGATGGACAGAGTCGTCCTGCTGACTTAAAGCTGCGAGTGTCTCAGGGTAACTGAACGGAAAGACTGCATTGTCTGTCCACAATAAATTACCTCCCATTTATCATGTCGCTGGCTAAAAACCCCCCTGGCAGGTTCTAAGAGCACCAAATGAAGCTGAAACACTTACATGAGTGTTTGTGTGATTGTTCTACATCCCCCCTTTATGTTTTTTTCCATTTTTAATTGTCATCTTTATATTGCATTATTAAATTATGTATTACACATGTCACTATTAGTCATCTTTTTCACAAGACATAAGCAATTTCAGATCCATTCTCAAGATGAGAACTGTGTTGCGTTTAGCCTCATTGGAAACTTGTGCGTGTTGTCTGAGCGGTTGTTCCTGGTCCTGTTTTTCAGGTTGCTACCCGTGCCCCGGACCCAACCTTAACCCTGTGGCTTTGGGAGACCGCTGGCTGGCCTACGCTGAGAACAAGGTGGGTGTGAGGGAGAGGAGCAGAGGCGACAGGGCGGCGTGCGGATGTTAAATTACTTCACATGTGCTCCCGGCCTGGCCGGGCATCCTCCAACCGTTTTATATCCACATTAATAAAATTTACGTTTATTATAGTCGTATAATCTGTCCGAGTGCACGACAAATATCAGGAAAAGTCTTTAAATAAGTAAAAATGTTTTTTTGAAGAAAGCACAGGGAAATGCATGGTAGGTGAAGTACAATTTAGCAGTGATGTATTTTAAAAGGTCTTCAGGGCAGCGCGGTACAGTGTGGAGTTAATGTGGACCATCTTTGGCTGGATGATTGAGGCCGGCCCCATGTCTCATGGACAGACAGGCTTGCCGTCCTTGGCCTAAGTAGCCGGTCCCAATGAACTACACATCCATCTGTCCATTTCTAAAGTGCACAGTGAGACCTGGGTGACTGTAGGAAGCGGTCCGGATTTGGGGGGAGAAAAAGTCTGGAGTCATCTTAATGCGTTCCAAACCCCAAAAGACAGTTGGGTGCAGACAGAAATCACCCCCCGCCTACACCACCAACCTCTTTTGAGCTAATGACTGCTGCAGGATGTCAATGCTCACAGTAGCTGATGACGGCGTGACTCTTGACTGTCTGTGCCGCCCCCCCATGCAGCTCATCCGGTGCCACCAGTCCCGCGGTGGGGCCTGCGGAGACAACGCCCAGTCCTACACTGCTACTGTGATCAGTGCCGCCAAAGTGAGTCCATCGTGTCTCCTGTCAGCCCGCCTCCCGTCATCATCCCAGAGACGTGACTCATTCGTCTGGGGGAGGAGGGTGGGTGGCTGGATTGATGTTGGCCAGGCTGGCCTGGAGTGCTGTGGGGTACAGTTAGACTAGGACTACCCCAGGGTTGTTGGACAAGTGTCTGTGCTTTGGGGACAAGCTTTCTGATGTTCTATGAACTGGGATGATACTGGGGCTGGAGATCCCTTAGCTGTAGTGTACAATACTTTTGGGGCCAAAGGTTTGAGTTGTAATTCCCTTTTGCTGTGACCTTTTCCTGCATGAAATAGCAGGTAGGGGTGGGTGGGGGTCTCCTAAGGGGGTTTCTGGTAAGCTTCTAATACCAGTCAGAATTTATCCTCCCATTGATGCGGCATCAAAAGGGCACTCTCCCATATGGTTTTGGTCGTCTGTTGACCCCAAGGCAGTTAATTGATTTATTAGTCCTACATCTGTATTCCCCTGCCACCTGATCGTTTCCTAACGAGCTCTAACGGCTTACGTGAGAGAAGTGCCATTAGGCCTAATGGCGACATACATCAAAAGGAGCGCACCAAAGGTTAGCACAGAAAATAAGGTTAAAAAGTCTAGATATACAGACTGTGTGTCTGCGGACCGTGCTGTAATTTATAACAATATCCTTGTCTCTGACACTGCCGCCACCCGCTCCCCTTCCCCCTGCCCTCTCTGAGTCTGTTTCTGCACGGGGGTGGGGGGGGGGCTCCTTAAGTGTGTCAAGGATGCCAAATCGCCTCTCCCCTCCCCAAAACAGAACCCAACAGCAGCCCTTATAACCTAATAACGAGAGAACTGCTGTGCTCTCTGAGAATAGCAAGAAAGCTTCCCCTTAAGCCAATGCTTACGTAGGGCAAGTTCAGGTAAAGACGTTCTTTTTTTAAATTTAAAAGTGACATTTTGACCAATGAGGGGAAAGGACTTCCGGCACCAAGCTTTGTGGATGGAGGCTGTCATAGGTATTGGTGATTTTGACACTGGTGCTCACCTGGTCATAGGTTTGGTTCTGTGGGTCAGGTTGGCTGTATGGTGCTTGGTCAATATGCAAAACACTCGGGGTGAACCATCAGAGCTCTGGTAAAACGGACCAAACAGCTTAAGTGGAGGTTTTCGTGCCTGTCTGAGCTAATGGAGTGATCAGGAGCAGTGTGTGGGGTTGCATTGGGGGGGAGGTGGGGGTCAGGCCCTGGAGAGCCTCATCAGGCATTCAGGCCCGGGGAGTGCCGTCAATACCACGTGGCGCCTGTGCTCCCAGCCGGGCTCTCTGACAAGCCACTAACAGACTGTGTGTAAATTGCCGTGCCATCAATTATTAAGGGAAAGCGTTTGCCTCCTAATTGATCAACGCTAATGTGTTTTCTAATCACTGCAGTTTGAGTTTTCAGCGCTAATCAAAACAGTCCCCATTGATCCGCGGGGCGGGTCCGGTGGCAGACTGCGCGGACCCGTGGCCCGAGTGCTGGAGACGCGCTGCTCGGCCTGCCCGTGGTGCCGGATGTGTTCACCCGTGTCAGTGCAAACCAGCCTGTCGTCAGGGGCAACCAGAACAGGGCCACGTATTTGTAGATCTGCCAATATACAGCTGGTGTTTGTTTAGTGCTTTGGTATTTATTCAGATTTATTTGTACTTGAACGAGTATAGCATATCATTTTGTCCAATGTCCTTGTTAAGTGTGTTGAGAAACACAGTGTATAAAGATGCATAGTTCTGAATGAAAGTTATTCGTGGAAAATGAAGCTTTTTTGGTTGTGTGAATGGCTGTGTAATTGTGGCTATAATGATCAAATCAAGCTGATCTCATTATGATTTTGACATTCGGCTGGGCGATGATAATCACCACGGCGAAGTTTCTAGGTACAGCTGGCTTGATCTGAATGGGTGTTGGGATGGCGTTTCTCATGGTTTCTGAGTTGCATTTTGGTGTGATGCCAGCTGGCTCAGGTGTGCGTTATCTCCAGGGTCTTATGTTTCGCTGTCCCCTCTTTTTCGCCTGTGCCCTCTCGCTCGCCGTCGTCACACCTGTCCCGCAGACGCTGAAGACCGGGCTGACCATGGTGGGCAAGGTGGTGACCCAGCTGACGGGCACCCTGCCCACAAGTGTCGCGGAGGAAGAGACGGGCACTGCCAGCGCTGCCCGCCGCAGCCCCCACATGCCCGGCATCGTCACCGTCATCGATACGCAGTCTGTGGGCGAGGGTCAGGTACGTCACGCCGTCCTTCCCGAGCGTGTGGTAGCGTCTGCTGTTCGGCCAGCGCTCACAGAGCGTGGCTGTCTTTCACTGTCCCGTGAAAATTGAATGCCTCGTGTTTCCGTCCGGCAATAAAGTTTGTCATCACATCACTATAAGAGCACGCCGCCTGACCTTAGGGATGTAGCTAATCCCCCGGCGGCGAGGTTCGAGTCTTGTGACCAAGATGCGTCGTCATGTGGCCCTGGGGCTGAGATTACAGCCAGGCCAGGGGGAAACTGAGGTAAGGTGCACACACAGACCTTTGTAAGTGTTGACCAGCCCTTTTACCATCCAGGTCTGTTCAAACATATTAAAATCTTTTTGGAAAAATTTCACTTTTAGCCAGTTAAATTTTTTCTTTTTCTCTGCTAACTTTACAGTTTCATGGGTAGCCTGAAACTACCAGACAGTCGTCTCGTGTAAGATCTTTAATGGAGTGTCAGATTTATGAGTCCATTTAAATGTTTGCAGCTCTCACATACAGGGGTTTTACTCAAAGAAAAGGTTAAATCAGAACAGATCCCCCCCCCCCAGATTATGACCTACGAAAACAGACCTTTTGGTTTGTGGGTTGTTAAAAACTGGTGTAGGTTTAACCTTTTTATTTGGTCTTAAGAGTCAGGTTATCCCCAAGTGTAACGATCAGGTGGACCACACACATCACAGGGATTCAAAGGTGTGATTAAATTAGCAAAAATAAATACTTTCTCGGCTGCTTTTTCGAGAGACTTTTAAACGTGAGTTTCTCCTGGCGTGCTGCGGCTCCACACTCGAGCCTCACAGGACGCCGACCTCCAGGCCAGGGCCTCTCCTCTTGTTGCCCGCTGTTCAGGTTTAGCAGCGGCAGCGGCGGCCTGTTGGCGCGGCGGCAGGGTGTCCTTTGTTGGGCCCGTGAACCCGCTTGATTGCGAAAGGCTGCTGGCGCCCCAAACCCACCGCATTCTTGTCGGGACGCCAGTAAAGCGCAGGCCTGCAGTATGTCTTTTGTCGTTTTCCAAAATGAAGCCCCATAGATAAAGGGAGGTGGGAAATTTGGGTGGAGGGGGGTGGGGTGGGGGCGCTGAGGAGAGTCAAGACAGGTCAGAGCAGGAGCTTCTCTTTGCCATGCCTACACTAGTTACCCATTTGTGGATCCACTTGGATGGGGTTTACTGGGGGGAGGGGTGCACCTCGTTCCAGGGGAACCCCTGAATTTGAACACTAAAGACCCCACTCTTCCATGTAATAGGATTATTATCTCGTGGTAGACAGCTACTAATTCCCTTTCAAAGGGAACAACAGGATTGCCTCACAGATCAACGTTGTCTGTGTGTAGTCGTAATAAAGGGGATCTGGTTTGTGTCAATGAGACATTTTTTTGTCCCAAATAAATGTCTCTGTTTGAGTGCAGGGTTGTTTTTTGTTTGGGCTGGATCCTATTAAAAGCAGCCTGGTTCTTAATGCAACACTCCGGTAGATTTATCACTGATCACCCCAGTCGCCTGACGTCTGGGCTTAGTTATAATTATCATGTTTTTCATGAGGAAAGTTAACAGAAAGGCCGCTGACCAGAGAATAGCCCCTTGTTAAGTTTCCTCTTCTCCAGTCGGGGCTGTTTTCCATACGAAACATAAAGGAATGAATTATAGATCTGTCGCCTTAACCCCTTTCCCAGCAGCGGTGTTATTGATCTCTTAGGGACATTGACTTGACGAGTGGCGCAGCGTTGACCGCAAGACCTGGATTCTCTCTCACTCCGTGCACAGTCGGTGCCGCCTTTTTCACTTTTCCCTCAGGCTGCGAGGGCTGAACCTCAGCTCAGATTGGGAAGGTTTTAGATCACCAAGCCCAAGCGCTACGTGTGTTTACATGTTTGTATGTTGTGTGCTTTCACTCGTCCGTCCCCCCCCATACCTCTTTTCCCCTTCCATTTTGCATGAATTTTCCCCGCCTCGCGATTTTATGAAAGCCCTCTGACAGGCCCAGATGCTGAGATGTTCTGTTCCCTGTTCGGAGCGGGGATGTCGACGCTGTCCTCGTGGCCTGTTGCTGAGAGATGACAGATGGTGGGGGCTCTGTTACACACACGGCCAGAGGTCCTGTCGGGTTGCACTTGAGCTAATAGCCTGTAGACCTCGTTTCAGAGAATGATGGCGCCTGGTCTGCAGTAAAACTCTTTCCCAAGCTCTAGTGTGTCTCAGGTCAAGGGAGGCTGTGCTGTGGCAGTTATTTGATTGCAAAAGGCAAAGAACACAGCAGAGTGCTGAACGCTTCCCCCAGGTGTAGTGCTGGAGCCTGTAGTGTAGGTGCTTGAACCGCCTCACATCTGGTCTTGTTCTTAAACTCAACACACTTCGTTATACCGTTTTCCTTGTTGTGTTTTCAGCAGACCTGCAGTAAAAGCAACAATATACTACAAGCAGCTGTGTCATGGTGTTTTGTAGGAATGAGTCACCAAAAGATCTCTTTTGCTTAATAGGTTGTTTTTGTCTTAAACCCAGTACTGGTACGGATGCCTCGTTAACCAGTCACCGCTGTTTTGGTGTAACTTCGGTTTTCTTCCCAAGGACAGAGTGTTCAAAGAAGGACACGAAGGTGTCTTGGATTAGCACAGATAAAAGCCTCTGTTCTCAAGTGGATGACATTGTTGTCACAGTATGTTACATCTTGGACACAAATGCACTCTGCATGAAGCATTGTGATACTAGTTATACTTGCATAATACCTGATTATGCCTAGTTTGCTAACTTGGCCTGTCTGTTCCAGGGGAAAAACAACGTTTATACTTCATGTGTCAGTAAATCCACTTTTTAAATAGACAGATCTAATTAAAAAATAATTTGAGTTCTTTACTAAGGCATTTTTAAAAGTTCATCTGCCCCATCACCTGAGTGAAAGGCTCATACTGGTCTTTAGTTATGAATATACTGGTCTTTGTTATCACCTGATGCACAATGTAGCACTAAGGCAGATTTTTCAGTGGGAAAATAAGAAAGGTTTTGAACAGCATTGGCGGTTATATGACCAATAATGGCATTTGTTTGTGTGCGTGTGTGTGTTTCTTTCAGGTTCTGGTTAGTGAAGACTCTGACGGAGAGGGCGTGGTGGCACATTTCCCAGCCCATGACAAGCCCATATCCTGCATGGCGTTCAGTCCGAGTGGTGAGTGCAACCAAAAATGCTCTTCAGCTGGAATGGAAGAAGGTTACGTTTGTTCTGTAAGTCTGTAAGTTTTGATCTCTTTTTCGTGAAAATGGAGCATGGAGACGCTTTTTTCAATTCGCCCGTGTGCGGCGGCTGACTCGGGCAGGCTGCGGGGCCGTTGTTCACCTGAGCTCTCGATTGTGACCCCAGCGTGACCTCGTATCAAACAGAACAGGAAGCTCAGGATACTGTCATGCCTCTTTACAGAGTAAGGTCACTTTTATGATGTCAGGCAGGCTGAAGTTCAGAGGCCCTCACTGAGCACCTGTTGCAGGTGAGTGGTTCCCGCGGGCGTGTGGGGGTCCACTGTGGGTCAGGCCAGGGTGGGACCAGTTTATGGCAGTGTCCTCAGTATCCAAAGACCTGCCCCCTGGGTCAGTCTTGGGTTTCAGTGATACCCCTGATACCCTTGGCCACTGATGCTTCAGAAGCCACGATGGGCCAGCCGTGCTCTGGTAGTCTCTCTGATGTGCTGGGTCTACACGTAAGTGCCCTCAGGGCCTACACGGGTCCTGTTACATTTCTCACAGACACTAAGTGGTTTCCTTTTATTTTTAGTGACTGTGGGATTGAGGACAGTTTAACAGGAAGGGGACAAGTTCATAAGTCATTCAACACACAATCATCTGTGTCATAACACTGTTTAGGATGTAAAGACATCGTGTAAATGATGGAGAATGTTTGCCTTTAGTTCTTAACCCAGGTGATGCCATTGTTAAAATACTGCTTTACTACGTGTCTGTCGCTTATTATTTATTTCATCATTTATTTTGGTGATGATGATGATGATGATGATGATGATGATGTTGTGTTGAAATTGTTGTTGTAGTTGAAGTTCTAGCTGTTGTGTTTCTAGCTTATTTGATTGTTGAGGTTCTTGTTCCCCTTGTGGTTCTAGTTGTTGATGGCACAGTTCCCCTTGTGGTTCTAGTTGTTGATGGCACAGTTCCCCTTGTGGTTCTAGTTGTTGATGGCACGGTTCCCCTTGTGGTTCTAGTTGTTGATGGCACGGTTCCCCTTGTGGTTCTAGTTGTTGATGGCACAGTTCCCCTTGTGGTTCTAGTTATTGATGGCACAGTTCCTCTTGTGGTTCTAGTTGTTGATGGCACAGTTCCCCTTGTGGTTCTAGTTGTTGATGGCACAGTTCCCCTTGTGGTTCTAGTTGTTGATGGCACAGTTCCCCTTGTGGTTATTGTTCTTGATGTTGCAGTTCTTGTTGCTGTGGTTGTAGTTGATGTGGTTGTTGTTGTTGAGGCTCTTTTCGCTGTTGTACTGACCCCTTCGTGAGGCCTTTTCGGAAGCAGTCCTGGGACAGTGTGCCATTGTGCAACCTGGCCGGCGTGGAGTGTGGCAGCACTAATAAAAGAGCTGCTGAAAGCTGTGGCTCCTGCGGCCTTGGGACGGAATGCTGAAAATGTCCGTGTTTAATAACACAGAGCTGAGCCTGTCCCATCTTCTCTTACCTGAGTAAAGGGACGGCTGTATTTTGGGTCCATCGGCTCGCACACTGTTGCCCGCAGAGTTGGGCCTGTCCCATCTTCTCTTACCTGAGTAAAGGGACGGCTGTATTTTGGGTCCATCGGCTCGCACGCTGTTGCCCGCAGAGTTGGGTCTGTACCATCTTCTCTTACCTGAGTAAAGGAACGGCTGTATTTTGGAAGCATCATCTTGCACACAGTTGCCTGTCAGCTGCAGGCTGCAGAATGGGTACTGCGCCACCATTGCTTTTTCTGAGCTGTCCAGAAATATGCCTGCGAAATATAGTATAGTTATTTTCCAACAGTGTGTCGCACACCTGGGGTGATTTAAAAAAAACTGCCATTTTGGGAAAACAAAATTTGTCACTGTGGCCGATTTGTCATTACTAACACCTGAATTAAGACAGTGACTTGTGTGAGGTGATGGATTTTGTGAAATGTAGTTTCTGCTGTACATGTAAATGCGGTTGTGTTAGGTCTAGAACCTGAGCACTATACCCCATCGCCTCACCAAGGTTAGTGGTACTGTGAGCACTTACCTGCGATCCAGTTTAGGTTACTTACCCACATTACACTGCATTACACCTGGGCCGATAAACACTTGCCGTAGCTGTATTCCACCCACGTTGCCACAGACTCATACACATACAGTACACCCACTGTTCTGAGAACAGCCACATCTATCTACAACAATAGCATTTTTGCTATAAGCATTACACACAAGGATCGTGTGGGGAAAGAGATGTACCTGTACATGAATTTTTGTGGTTGCTGTTGCAGCCTTCAGAGCCCTTCAGCTCAATGTTGGATTTAGCTGGCTGTAGGGGGTGCCGTTGTCCAACCTTTGTGCTGTTGATTTTCCTTTTTTTTTTTTTTGCCGTAAGCTGCCGTGGAGCCTGAATGAATGGCTGGTATCACAGTCCACTGCTGCTTCTGCAGTGTGACCGCAGCCTGCTTGCTGCTCACTGGTCTTGCTGGTATATGTTAGGTACAAAATTATGTGTCCAAAGGATGGGTCAAAACGAGGTTGGGAGCAGTCCCTAGTTTAGCAATGAATTCCATAATGTAATCTATTTCAACAGAGTACATTCGAACATTTTTATGAAGAGCTAGACATGGGTTATCTTTGCTTGTGAAATAACAAACCGCTTCCAGTCCTGCTGGGAGAAACAAGGCAAAGTCCAGCTTGAAGGTTAACATCGGATTTTAATTCCAGCTGATATGTATGCCTCGCTAATCAGATCTTGGAGTAATCCTCTTGAAAAACGATAGAACGTTTTCTGCGGCGTTGGTTTGTCAGGTGAAAAAAGCTTAACAGGTAGTGAGAGTGGTGCGTGGGTATTGTCTTGCGTCTTAGACTGGCCCCAAACGCTTGGCGGTTAGGGTCACGCCACGTTCTGCCCTTCGTCAAGAGCTCCGCAGGTGGCTTGTTGTGTGTAGAAGGAGGGCGCTGAGAAGATCAAAAGGCACAACTGTCAGGCCCGTGTAAAAATAACGGCTCACGTCTGTTGTCACCTCATTTGCTTGAGCACGAATCCGAAGGGCCTTGGTAATTGTTTTGAGTTATGAAATTGTTTGGCACTGAAGGGGGGGGGGGTACAAAAAAAAGGAGGAGGAAAAAAAGAAACTCAAAAGCCTGGAAAGCTTCTCGGAGCCACTTTAAAGGACTAACGAGGTCAGGATGCGGCGGTAACTACCAGCCCGCTTACACGTACGCTCTGCAATTTGGTCGCCCGTGCTCACTGGAAACTTATAATCACGAAGGTCCTGCAGCTCAGCAGCGTGTGTCTGGGAGAGAGGGAGACACGGCTTGGCTTTAATTAAGTCGAGATCTGTGCCTCTAAGGCCGGCCGGCCCCGGGTGAGCTATACGAGGGCTCCTTACGAGGCGCCGGGAAACCGCATGCCCCCTCCGGACTGCTTGGCCCGCGACGACAAAGGGGGGAGCGGGGGAGGGAAAGGGGAGACAAAGGTCAAAACGGAGCGCGGCAGTTAGCTGACAGAGACTGAGAAGTCGAAGGCTTCCCAAAAGTTATGTAAGAAATACGGCTAGTTGTGTGTCTTGGAGAAACAACAGAGAAGACGGAGCAAGAAGTGGCTGTTGGTTGGATATCTGGTGCTTGCTCTGTGGTGTTTGGGACTCTATTCATAGTCATGTAATTAAAGGATGCTGTTAAGCACAGTTGTGAACCGTCCACTTCAGCAGCTGCAATCGGTTTGTTTTTTCGCCCCCCCCCCCCACATCCATTTTTCTTTGCAGTCCTTTACTTGTTTATTAGTTGCGACTCCAAGGTCAAAATTAAACAAATATTTTAGCGGTCGGAGTTGTAGCCGGGTCACCGCTTGGTGTGGTCGGGGATGGGCCAGGATGGCGGCAGGGGTGGTGTGACCGCAGACAAGTGTGTGCTGTCCTGGGGATTCGTGCTGTAATTCCTCCCAATCACGCAACTGATAAGCATCAAGGAATCCGCTCCTGCGCTGCAGATTAGTGTGCCACTCTCTGCTCCGAGCAGAGTCGCCGGACAGCCCTTAAAGGAACAGTGCCAGCTTTCCCAGGTCTGGGTCGCTTTCATTCATGAAAGTCACCCTGGCCTTTTGCTCTCGCGGCCGATCAAGGTGAAACTGGCTTCACTTGCTCAGGGCAGAGTGGCTGATCGCAGGTCAGGAGGGATCAGCCTGTTGTGTCTTTGATTTATCAGCAGGTCAAGGAAGAATAATCTCCTAGTTCATATAGACCGACCAGAGAGTTGCAGTACCAATATGTAAATTGTTAACTTCGTGTTGTTCTTGTGTTCTGCTGTTCTGGCCATTTTGTAGCATGTGTTGCAAGAAGCGTGAACAGAGGTTTTGCTCCTGTTGCTGTGGAAACCACGTGACTAGATCGTTCCCAGAAGCAGCTGGGAGATGCAGTCTTGTGCAAGACGGCTGCTTGGTCGGTTTCACCGCGCTAGAGGCGACAGGCTCGGAGGTGCCCACACACGGTCACCCGCTGGCTTGCCGGGAAACCCACGGGTTTCCACACGGGTCTCCGTTTGCTGTCCATGTAATGAACACAGCTGCAATAGCTTCTTCCTCTCTGGGTTGTGAATCTTTAATTATGTTTTGTAAGCGCATAGTCACAAGCCTGATCTTTAGGCTAGGATCAATTCTTTATAATACATATGTGTACATGTGTACACTGGCACTGCGCATGTGGATATGTACATGCATGTTAATATATTATAACTCGAAAACATAAAACCCTGTTTTTGTAACAAGGAATATTTTTAGGCAGTCCTGGGTTCAAAAAAACAGTACCACATTTTTACTCAGGTTTATTGAAATATTTTCTGTACAAGTGTGCATGTGTCTGTCTGTCTGTCCCTCTGTCTGTGGGATGGTGGTAATAAAATAATAGTTTTTAAAAAGTCCCTGTCCCCCATCAGTTAATTTCTGTTCTCATGAGGCCTGTTTTGTAGAATTCTGTAATGAGGGATCCTCCCCCCTTCCTGTCAGTGATGAAATCCCTCTGCGAGACCTTGTGATGTCCAGCAGCGCAGCAGGACGCGTACAGCAACACAAACACTTGTTTGTTTCTTCAAAGGCGCCCATCTATTCTCTCAGGATGCCAGAATCTGCAGCGTAGCACTCTCCGAAATTCTGTGCGGTCCTGTTTTCCAGTAATTTCTTAATCCGGCCCAGATTTCAGTTTACTTTACATGTGTTTATTTGTTAATATTTATTTATCAGTTTTGTGTACCTCATTTGTCACGCGCTGCATGTTTTTAACGATGGACATGACCTGAAGTCGGCTCGCAACATCCCGCCTGCGTTTTGAGAGAGCGCAGGCTGAATGCTGCGAGCAGAAAAAAGCCCTTAGTCCACATTCCTCACGCTGTTTATTCAAGAAACTGTAAAAAAGTGAGCTGCGACTTGCTGCTTTTATGGCATTTCCAGAAAGGTGGCGAGAGCGGCGTCTTGGGAAGTCATGGCCTTGTACTTGACAGCAAAGCCACATCCTGACGAGACCGGGCACAGCGTCAGGCTTTCAGGGGAAACGTACTTCCAGACCACTACTCCAGAAAGGAAGGGGGAAGGGGGGGGCTCCACCCAAGTAGGCGCTTTGCGTTTGTAGAGTCAGTAAGATCCCACACAGGGTGTCGACTCTGGAAGGTTTTTTTTGTGGGAGAGGGGGGCAATGGGAATTAGAATGGGGGGTTTAGTTTGAGAAGAAAATCCTGAAGTAACCCACCCCCTCACTTTCGGACTGAAGGACATGAACGTTTAAGAATGTGGGGTACTGCGAACACATCTTGATGTAGCAAAATGTTTCAGGGCATTAATTATTTTTTAGAGTAGAACGTTTTCAGAGCCGAACGTTTAAAAGGAGTGAGATTATCGCCGTCCTTATGTTTGTCTGAGAAGGGATTTGTCAGTTCTTTGCTGTAGTCCAGCTCTTATCAAGAGATTGTGAATTTTACTCGTTTGTGTCCGGGCTTTAAAAGATTACACTCAAGACAGAGCTGTAGGCTCAGGAGGCTTCTCTGGGAATGTTTGCGCTGGTTCTTTTCATCCAGAAAAAGGGGAGGGGAAAAAAACTGAAACTGGACCAACTAACCAAGCCTTACGTGAGACTTCTCCAGTTGGACTTGGTCATCGATGACATGTGCTGTTTGCAACATGAGAGGGCACTAACTTCTCACTGAACTCGGCTTTCTGAACTTGGCCTTCCTGTCACCTCCCTCGTGACCCTGCATGTCAGGGAGCAGGTTCTAGCTGTTCAAATTGTGCATATCTCAACGATAAACTAATTATTGCGTTTTGGCAGGGGAAGTGCTTTTCAGTCTATTAATAATCACAGCGATCGCCGGTGGTCTTTCTGTGAAGCTGATAGAAAAATACTCGTGTGTTGCACTTGACTGTAGATCAGTTGAACCGTGATCACCTATTCGTTTATTTATTTACGTATCGCTGCTTTTTTTTTTTTTGCTCCTTTGAAAGACCTCAGCTGAGTTGTAGATGTGGTTTTGAGCTAAGTGGACTTAGAGCCAGGCCAAACTGGAGTGCCCGCAAAAACAGTGTGCCATATCTGAGGAGTTCCCAAAGACGGCTGAGAAACCCACGCAGCACACTCATGCCGGTCCCGCAGTACTGGTATCGTGGATGGCACGCTTACCACTCAGGCTGGTTCTGGTTCTGGCCCTGCTATTGGTTGGAAGTCTCACTGAGTCGTAGTGCAGGCACAGGGAGAAGAGGCCTTTCATCTGACTTGTATGCAAGCCCCCCCCACTACCACCAAGGAAAAACACAAACAAACAAAGCACCTGCTGAACAGGTTAGGCTTTAGAAGTTCTCACTTTGTCTGTAAAAGATTAACAGGTTATCGACCGTGTGCTGACCTGGGCACTGTGTTGACCCTCACCACTCAGTGGTTATCTTTTGTCATGTGTGTTTTGGGAACTGCTCTGCTCTGCCCATCGCGATCTCCCTTTTGCCGCTTTCGTAAACTCACCAATAACCAGGCTGCACATTGAGGCACCGCCCCTTTTACCCAGCAGCCACCTCTGCTCCAAGAACAACATGGTGATGAGCACTCTTATACTTTACATTTTTTTTTTTTTTTTTTTTTTTAGCTTTTTGTTCATGAGTATTTACAACTAAAAGCAGTCTTCCCCTGATGTCTCTTCAATTTTTTTTTTTTTTTTTTTTTACATATGCTTATAATTTGAGATCTCCAAATTTTCAAAGCTTTTTGAACCACCTGTTGTTAATTAAAATGGAGTACGCTGCCAAGTGAGGAACACTCCTATTCTTGCTGCGTATTTCGAGTGCAGTTGTCCAGCAGCTCGACTCGGTCGGCCGCTCTCGAAACGAAACATCCTGGGAGAATTAATGGGATTTAGCAGATGTTTTTTGTTTACAAGGTTACAAACAAGTGACATCAAAACTGCAGCAAAACAAAACGAAGCAAAAAGTCTGGACACAATTTTCTTTGCTAGGAGACGTAGTATTTATGGAAATTATAATATTACTCGCTTGCCTCCATACTGACACATGTCCCACACACATGTTAAATTAGAGGTTCTCACCTCTGTCCGCTTGCCAACCAATTTTATACGCTACAAATGCAGTAAATAACACTTCTATGCTGGCTCGAGGTGTTATAAATAGGATGTGTCAAAAGTTGTTCAAGCATCTCAGGTTTCTTAAACTTTTCAGCGGGCGACCAGTGCAGAAAGGGCTACTTTTTAATTTAGCTTGCCGGGGCTAACCGACTGACGCCTCTCTGTAAGGCCTTGTATTTCAACAAGGCCGCAAAAGCCTCAGCGCCGGGTTCCAGTCCCTGCTGGCCTTTGGAGAACGCAGTGTACCAACAGCAAACGTCTGCCTCAGCGCATTGGCCAAGCCTCATCTGTCAAAACCAGGGCGGGCGAGTGTGGGAAGGTGGCGGTGGTGGTGTTGGGGGGGGATAGAGAGAGGAAGCTCCCAGATAAACATTCCGCAGGGCCTTAGCTCCTAATCACTCTGCGCTTCCGTTTCCAGACTCTATAATTAGAAGGCCCTCTTTTCCATGTATTCCCAGTTGACGCAAATACTCCTTGTGGCTTGGCACCTCATTTGGGGCGTGGGTGTAGTTTATAGCCAGGCCGTAGCCTGGTTTAGTCTTCTGATACAGCATAAATAGCTAACCACCATCTAATTCTTTAGCTCTCCCGCTTCCTTTTCATGTGTGCAGTCTCTGCGTGATATCACAGCGACCCCACCACTGGTGG
>JABJVR010000083.1:321988-335446 GCA_025773905.1 Chitala chitala
CAAATCCCCCTGCACTGCTCTTTTTTTTGTGCGCTGTATGAGAAAGTTTTACTCCGCAAAACACCTTTTGGCCCATGTCGGTGTTAACCACACTGTTTTTGTAAACGCCCCCCCCCCCCCCCCGGAAATGAAATTCCCCATCCAACACTTTCCAGGTCCAGTCCGGCCCAGCCAGCGTAGGCCACTTATGCTGATCTTCAGTCCCGATTCGAGCAGGTTAATTTGTTACCGACTAACGCCGGGTTTTAGCGCTCAGCCATGCGACGACTTTGATCTGCCGCAGTAAACAGTAAGAACAGCAGAAAGACAGCACCCTGAAAGGCGTGCTATCTCCAACAGAACAAACAGTGCGAGTGATAGGGATTGGTGGGCGAGATGCCGGCACCCTCGCTTATCTCGCAGGCCGGCTTGCTCCGCTTGTTCAGACTCACCAAACTGCTGTGATGGCTGACCTTAGCTTGCAAAGGTAAATAAACTCCAGCAATAACGGTGGCCGCGTGCAGGGCCACATCGTTCTACGTGTTTTAAAGTGCATTACATTCACTAAAGGGTTATGGTACTCTCTCTCTGTTTATGTATTTATTAATATATACATGTATTTGGAAGAAGAAGGGAAAAAAACCCTCGGAGGACTCCCACAAAACCCACAGAAGTCCCCTGTAAAAACACCAGATTGTAGTCTGGGAAGTTGATAACGAGTTTTGAACGTGCCACCAGAGTGAGATCACTTTTGTTTTAAAATGTCATCTCGTCTGAAAAAGGGTGGTCATTTTTATCTTGCCATCCATATCTGGCATCACTATGGGTCTTGTGGAGTCAGGTGAAGGTGTCTGAGATTAAGGTGACGCTCATGTGATGGACGCCACGTTTAAAGCAGTTTGTTTGGGGGGGGGGGGGGTTTCCCAACACCGACTGCTTCAGACCACTGTGGCTCAGGAGCTTCAGTTGGGCGATGCGAGTAGCCACTTACGTTCCCGTTCACAGCGTGGACTCAGGTGGACCCAGATATTATGTTCGTATGAAGCACGGGTCCATATGCGCACGCCCCCCCCCCTCCCATACTGCACGGTTGCACTTTAATCAGTGCCGTCCGATGGGCCAAATTTCCCGTGGCCCGAGTAAGAAAACACCAATGGTATGTGGAGGATGTGTCATTAACTATCATTGCCCAGGTAATTGTGTAGCGGATCTGCAAGATGGACCGAGATGAAACGTACAAGCCCATATCTGACTACTCTTGGTCAGCGGTAAGGGGATTGTGGCGTAGTTGGGGGACGATATGGGCAGGTAATATCCTGACAGCTAAAGTGACCTGTATCACAGATTACCCCTCCCTGTTTGGCTAAGCTCTGTCAGAAAAACAGACATGATAATGAAGGCTTTTCATGTGCTTTTGTCTGTGCCGCATGGCTGGAATGTTTGAGGAGATGGTATCTGCTCTGCTGTTTGTGAAGCCCAGACTGGCGAGAGCCTGTGAGACGCAGCACGCTGTAGACACTGGCTGATTGTGTGAAGCCTTCTAAATAGCTTCTTTTATTGGGCATTGGGGGGGAGGTGATGTTAAACGAGCCCATATTTTTATTTTATATTCACTTGATGGTTAGCCTTATCTGGATTGACTTATGTTACACTTAGGAGCGTAACGGAATACTTAATGCGAAAATGAGACTTAAAAGTGAGTGTATTGGATCCAGTGGCGCAGCTCCTTGTCCGCCATGTTTGTTTGCTTTGTTTTTTGTTTTTTTTTTTTTTTTTGCCTTGACGTTCGGCTTTGTAACCCGCCCACAGGTGCAGGACATCTGCTTCAGCCACGACTGCCGCTGGGTGGCGATCAGCACGCTGCGGGGCACCACGCACGTCTTCCCCATCAATCCGTACGGCGGGTCGCCCTGCGCGCGCACACACATGTCGTCCCGTGTGGTCAACCGCATGAGCCGCTTCCAGAAGAGTGCTGGGCTGGAGGAGATCGAGCAGGAGCTGAGCAGCAAGCAGGGCGGGCGCTGCAGCCCTGTGCCCGGGCTCTCCAGCAGCCCTTCGGGCTCCCCGCTCCACGGTGAGTCCTGATGCAGGGGAATTGCAGTTGTACCACTGTGCCAACCTGAAACCCTGCCAGCCAGAGAAATGGGCAGTTGGTTCTTTCTTCTGTGTCCAGTTTGTGAGACATGTCAGAGTTGGGTTTGGAGAACTGTTAAGGAGTCAGCAACACCTGGGCAGGCCTTACATTCATGACCATGACCCTCCTGTCACAGCGTCATTGTGCATGTCTGCATATGTTTAGTGGCTCAGTGGGTGGAATATCAGGCTGGGATTTGGAAGTCTCCCAGTACAAATCTCATCCAGTTGTGCCCTTGAACAAGACACTCAAATGCTAGTTCCTCAGGAGCCAAAAAATGGCTGCCCACTGCTCACCCCCATGAGGAGTTAAATGCAGAGAACAAATTTCTAGAATATGACTAACATACTTGGCTGTGAACCTGATTCCCTTCCTTTCCTGTTCAACAACATCCCAGGGTGCGGGTTTGCCTCAGACCATACAGTTGGTCCTGCTGTTATCTTAATCATACATGAACATTTTATTTGTTCATTTACTTTAGGCAAGTGAGCATCTTAATGGTTGCTGTGGCTGCTTACGAAAGCCTTCTCAAGCTTGCAGAACATTGAGTTAATTAAATTAATATTCCCTGCCCTTCCTGTGCCTGTGTTGGAGTCATGTCACTTCTCTGCATTAAGGAAGGAGAACCACACAGCTTAGCACAATGGGATGGTGGGGGGGGGGTCTTTGTAGAGGCTCCAATAGAGTCCCAAGTGACGCACCTAACCTGCTTTCAGGAACCAAGACTCATTTGTCACCCCCCCCCCCCCCCATCCCAGATGGGTCTGTTACTTTTCCTCTGATTCCAGAGTACAGTTCTGTTACTGCTTGCCCTGTTTGCCCTGGACCGTAACTCCGTTTGTGTGGCTTCCCGGCTAAATATTAATTACCCGCGCCGGGTTGTGCGCGATGCGAGCCGGGATGACATCACCAGGCCAGAATGCGCTGCGCGGCTCACGCAGGAGCCTTTGGTAGCAGCCGTGAAGGTCTGTCTGAGGAAGCGTGTCGTAAATCAGACTCCATTTTCAAAGGAGGCCATAGGGGCCCACCTGTCAACAATTAGTCCTCTCAGCGTTACCTTACCCTGGGATTGGCGGGACAAAGGCAGTCCTAGTGTTGACATGTACTGATACCTGATGTGAAAAACAATTCTGTATTAGATTGGGGCAGAGACGGTTTACAGGGCCAGATGATACAATCCATTATGGAAAATGCACCATATCTTTATTCCATACATTCTCCTCCGTACCACCCCCTACTCACAGGTTCAGTTTAACATATATCAAAACCAGGGCTGAACGCCAGGGATACTTAGGTCTGGCTTTTGCATTGACATAAAAGTGAACCGTGTGCTATCAGAGAGCACACTGCAGTGTGTTTTTGTTAACCCTTTGGGCCCTGAGGTGGATTACCTCCCCCCCACACACCGCACCCCTCCTGCAGACCCCCTCTGGGGCTGTTATGATCCCTCTCTGAAGAGCCCTTACTCAGACGGAATGCCTTTAGTGCGGCCGCTGAGATTCTGCTTTTAGCGTCAGGCACATTTCTGAGTCCGCATGCCGGAATCTGTTTTTCCTCCATCCCCATCTTCTCACACGCTTTTCCAAATGGGTGTTTTTCATTCAGATATTATGTGGCGTAACTGCTACAGGGCTATCATCGCCATGATTTACGCTACTCTTCCCACACTGAATGTGCCTCTCGTGCGTGTGTGTGCGTGTGTGTGCGTGTGTGCACGTGTGCGCGTGTGCGGTTAAATCACTGTTAAAAGATGGCTTCTAATTTGTATCCATGTGTGACAGTTTTAAGAAGTGCGCAGAGTCGTGTGAACGGTTGGCTAAGTGAGAATTTACGAGCACACGAATCGTTTAAATTTCGCCAGCTAGTTTTGTTTTGTTTTTTAAACACTGCTGTGCATGCATATTCATTAGCACTAGTGTTTAACAGCCTACTGGATGTTTCTTGGGGAATTCATGTGTAGCGCGGCTATTTCTTCACTCTTTTTTTTAAAATGCTATTCTACGCCTCTCCCGAAGCTCCAATCCTGTGTCGGCCTGTGCGTGAGGATTTGTTAAAATTAGAAACGGGGCAGACCATTTAAATTTCAAATGGACAGCTCTGCTTTTCAGCTTTGTAGCTTAGAAGGAGCGTATTTTCAGAAGCTGCCGGGCCCATTCGGGCAATTTTCTAGTTTATGCGGACACAGAAACAGAAATGTTATCAGCGCCCTCCTTAGTGTTTGCTCTCAGTCTGCTGTGTTTGAATACAAGCCCGGGAATGGAAATGAGGCAACAGAAATTAAATGGTGCATTTTAAAAGCTAGAATGTAACAGTCACAACAGCGGCCCAGAGGCTTTCGCCTATAACAACACGGTGATTTTTGGGAAGGAACTGGAAAAGTACACATCCTACAGTAACAAAAATAGCCAGTAATGGTATTTCTGTTCAGTTGGTCCTAATCTGTAAATTTTTTTTTCCTCTGTTTCACAAAACTGTGTCGTACAGTTGAATAGGCACTGTATTGCTCTGATTATCCGGCATTAACGTTGAGCGCACTTCCTTGCTGTGTGTGCCAAACATAGTTCCTTTCTACACGCTTGTGCTGTGCAGACTGTGTTCCTGGGGGGGGGGGGGACAAATTTAGCCTTCTGTACACGTTTCTAAGTGCAAAGCACTGAGCTGACATTTCACAAAAGTTGTCTGGAGCCTAGCGCCGAAACAAATGATGTTGTTTTTCTTGTGCCGCGTTAATGCCACTGTGGATCTCCTCTTTCCCGAGAGCTGTCCTGTCACGAGGCAGCGTGTGTGGCGTTTCGGTGAATCTGCGTATCGTCAGCTTTAGACGCACAAGTAGCTTCCAGTCACGGCTCTTCTTGGATGGTCAGGGAGCAGAGAGGAACAGGGGCAGCCTGGCTGGCTGGGCTGTCTGGCCTTTACATCACTACTGCTCGTGCTGACAGTGCGGTGCTGTGAAACTGACGCGTGTGTGTGCGTGTGTGTGTGTGGGGGGGGACACTTCTGTTTTTCAGGATAATATAAACAACAGTGTTAAGCAGTGCAGCTGGGGTTTAAGCCCTACTGTTAGAACAGAACACCCTGGCCCTGACACACATCTGAGCAGAGGTGAACTGGGAAGCTGTTATATGTTCCTCAATGAGGGGTCTCTTGGCACCCTTAAAAGTCATCATAGAGCTAGTTTGGGTTTTCGGTTCATTTCTTCCATTAGAAATCAACTTTTTGTGTCTTTTTTTTTTTTTTTTTTTGCTGCTGTTTGTTGTTCAAGAGTTCAGGCTTATGTGGGCCTGGTGTGTGCAGCTTGTGTGGTGTGTTTGTGCTGTTTTGTTTTAGCAACCTTGTTGGGTCACAAATGTTTTATGTTGCCTAATGTACTGATTGGAAATAAGATTAATTAAATCTTTTTGAGATCATGTAGTGTTTTGTTCCACGTTCCATGTCCTTTAAAACTGGCTTCCACATGTTTTGCCGCTGATTGGTTTCCTCCTCAGTAGCGCAGGAAGCTCGAGTGCTAAAGGATTATTGCAGCTATGGATCTGCATCTTCTCAGGATGAATAGAAAGAGAATCATGTCTTAATGTCTGACTTCAAAAATGCCTTAATGAATATCCAGTTCCTCTAAAAGGAAACATAGTCATGTGCAGTACCCAAACTGTCCCCTGTGTGGCGCTGTTTTCTCACATTTACTTGGCAAGGCAGAGGCCTGCAGCTGTGGTTATAGTCTGCCCTGAATTCACTCCAGAGAGCAGAAGCTGGTGGAAAAGACTTGGAAAGCTTGAATTGTGTTGCTGGGTTTTTTTTTTCTTCTGTCCTCGATACAAATCTGATCCAGAAAAAGAGCTGAACTCATGCTATAATTTGTACAGCGTTTTATGAATGGCCATCTTAAACAGAATGGAAGTGGTTCTTTTTCATATATTTTTATATATGAAAAAAACATTGAAAAATATGTTCGTTGTTGTGCTAGAAAATTTTTAAGACAAATTAATGTGTGAGGAATGAGTGCATTCCTTGTGAAATTGTTACTGTGAAAACATAGATTTTCTAAGTAGAAATGATCTCATCAAAATTTTGTTGTGATTGTCTGCGAAAGGTATTGAAGTCAAATGAACAATCTGATTTTGCTTGACTAGAAAATCAGAACAGACACTGTATGTTATTGCACATTATGTACATGTGCTGTTTGTTTTTCTCAAGTGCTTTAAATACGTAGCATGGTCGTAACTGGTACTAAAATGAATAATGTTTACAGATGAATTACATTCACTTACTCTTCCTCAAAATTCACGTATCTCTAGCTAGCTAGTGTCATGATTCCTCTGAAAAAAGCCTAATAAAATAGTTTTTTTTATCTCACACTTGCAAAAATATTTACATATTTAAGATAATATTAAATTAGTTCCTTAGAATAAAAAAAAAAAAAAACGTGGTAGAAAATCTCACACCTATTGTAAAATTTTTGTGTATTTTTAATTTACTAAACAAGTTATTGCTGTTAGTTATGGAAACTAAAGCAAAGGAACTATATAAAATAAATTTTATTTTATTATTTTTGTATTACCAGTACTGTTGGTAAGAGGTCTGGCTGAGACATTTTCAAGAAAATTTTGGAAACTCACTGCAGTTGCATGTTTATGCAAAATATGTATATTTTTATATCATACAATGTTAGTTTTTTACGTGTAAAAATAATAGGTGTTGAATAGCTTTCTCAGTTGTTAAATGTCTATTAATGGAACATACAGATACATTTTTAGCGGTACAAAACAACTTATTAAAATTATTTTATTATCACTAAAACTATTAGATGTGTCAGCAGTGTAATGTAGAGGTGTGGGTTTATATATCCACATGGACAGCGTCAGTTTTAAAAGGGAAAACTAGTTAATGCCACTCATTTCAGTGTGTGGAATTTGCAGTGTAAAAACTGGACTCTGAAGTCTGTGCCCTGCTTTCACCCAGTCATGTGAAAGCTCATAAAATTCGCTGACGTCCCCTTATCGGGCAGCACAGGCCGCCGTGAACTATGCCTGTCTTTTCCCACTGTAAGGAAACGCTATTTTGACACTTCTCATGACCTGAGTCTGTCATGTCAGCGTGGTGGTGGGGGGTTGGGGGGAGGCTGCGGCCTTGCCATGTTGCAGGAAAAGGCGGGAGAGCTGAATTCACACGCCTCGTGTTCATCCGCGGACACGCTGAAGGGTGACGTGTGGGAAAAGTGATGTCTCTCGTGATCTCGCCTGCTTTTGCCATCTTTATCCTTTTTGTAACCAAAATTACTGCGTTGAGTTGTCATCACTTTGTGCTGTGCTTCCCATCTATCTTTAATTATCTCTGGAATTATTACGTGAGCGACTGAAATTAAAAACTGAAATTTAGAAATTCGGCAGTTTAAATTGCATAAGAGAATATGTGTAATGTTTTTACATATACAGTGTCTCTGAGTAAACATATATGCAGTTACTTGTGGCTTAGAATTCGTATGTGATTTATGTTCACAGGTTGTATTTGCACTACCAGACAGGGTGATAAAAATCAAGTTTGTGTCCTATATTTAATTTTCTTTTTTTTTTTTTTTTTGAATCACACTGGAAATAAAAAACATCCTAGGTGGAACGCAGTGAGAAAGTATTCGGTTTGTGTGCACATCATGTAATACTGCTGCTTTAATTCAACATTCTCGCTGGTGTGCAAAGGGACGTAAATTAAATTAAAATACTTACAAAATCATAGTCTTTAAAGTCAGAGTATATACAGGCATTTAAGTAGTACATAAATTCCACAGAAGGGAGTGTTTGGATGTGGATCAGAGTGTTGCGTTGTATGACAGTTGATTAATTTGAAGCTGAAACAGAGCATGTGGTTTTCTGGTGGTGACATTGATTAAAGGAGACTTGACATGCCTACCGTTTTTAACACATCGCCGACTGGCGTGCGCGCGCAACATTCAGCGCTGCGTCCTGCACCGTGTGCAATACAGCGCCTTCTCATTTGAATAAATCTCAAGCGGCTGAAAGTAGTTGTATTCTTTTGAAATTTGTTAATCAAAACAAATTGAATAATATTTGAAAAGACGCAGCGTGAGTTATACGAGCTAGTACGTCTTTATTGCGTTTCGGTGTGGTTTTGTCTTAATTAAAACTTTCCCCCCTCCCTGGTATTCCTGGTAATGTTTTAAACGGTTTATGGGCATAGCGAGGCATATCCTGTCCTGACGTCTTGGCTTTGAAACTAGCACGTTGCATTTTGGTTATTGTAAATGTTTATGTGAGTTTTACATCCTTACTTTTGCCTGGGTTTCATTTCTTGGTGCCAACAGTTGTATATTGAAAGCAGTAAAAATCAGTTATTAGTGAGATGAAGAGAGAATCGAGGCTTCCTGTGGTGTCAGGTGCCCATGTGTTCTGTGTTTGTGTTGGTGTACACAGAGACGTCTCTCCTGGTCTTTCAATGTTCTTGGCCGAGGGCTTTGCAGTGGGCTTGTCCAACAATGTTTCAGCACTGGGCCCAGACATGGAGAACTGCAGCCTTGGGCCGAGGCTACCAAACATGTTCGTGCCTGGGCGGACGCCCCCCCACACGGACGCCTCCCCGCACCGTGTCTGATTAGGCTGCGTAACAAGCGGATCGTGCCCGAGACGTCCAAAACGAAACTTCCTAAGGCTCGTGTCTAAAATCGTGCCGATTTGTCTTGCAAATTTTTCCAGCAATTTTTACATTTTCACGCTGGAGGAATGTGTGTCCGTTTAAAGGTGATGCGAGTTTGTTTTACACGTTCTTTTTTTTTTTTGCATGGAAACTTCATGCCTTAAAGGGAGTATGGCTGCTACTCTGTTTTCGGTAAACCAGCGCGAGAAATTGGTGTCTCTCAGTCCTGCATCGAAAGGCACGTGACCAGTACGGAGTGCCTTGACCCTGCATCCTGGCCTTGTCACACTTGCGAATGGACACTCAAGCGTGTGGCTTCCCAGCTCATGTCATGCGATACTGAGAAAACATTTGATGTCCCCTTGTTTCCAAGCTGCACCCAGAACGCACCGCTTGAAAATTCTGCCATGTCGTAATGGTGATAGATCTTATTTCGCTCACATAAAATATTCTGAACTTCATGCTGTTTGAGTGCTGAGCCTCTGGATGCTTTTCTGCTGCAGTCTGAAACAGAAACAAATAAGTTGACAGACAGCTGATTTTGGTCCCGGTGTGCGCCGCGACCGCTCTTAACAACGTGCAGACGTTCTTATTTGCCTTCGGTGCTTGAGAGATTTGAATAAGCTCAGGGTCTCGATTGTTTGTATTTCATCTGAACTTCGTAATGGAAAAAAAAACGCTTGACGAAGAAATAGAGACGGCATGTCTTGGAAGAAGCTGTGAACGGAGGCGACTTAACCAGCATGCTGAAATGTAGCGCATTTGTTCCTGTTTATGGACGCTCTGCTGGGTGGTGTTGTATGAAGCCCCCCCCCCCACTTCAGGAATGATTGAAGTCTGTGACTTTAAAAGTTTCCACGTTTGCTCATGGTTTCAGAGGAGGCTGGTACCTTCCCTTTTTTTGCATAGACAGGCCTGACCCCACTTAGTGGCCAAAACTAGCGGGCGATCAGATCGTGTGTGGAGCGAGAAAAAAAAGCCAAAGGGAGAAGACGCTTCAGATTTGCTCCGCCGGTAACCTGGGAGCTGATGTCTTTTCCACCGACCTCCTTTTGCTTCAAAAAACTGTAAATCTTGTGAAGTTTATTTTCTTTGCAGCATCTGTGTTTTATAATGGGCCTTTTAATTTGTTTTCACATTGTCCGCTGGGATTGGTTTTGTCCGGCACTTTTTGGCCTCGTTTTTCCCTCCTTTTTTTTTTTTCTTCTTCCCTTCTTTCCCCTTCCTCTGGAAGTGAGCATTTTACTAATGGCAGTTCTGGGAATTTGCACTGGCCAGCTTGACGTGATGGAGTTGCAGTCCCAGCATAGCCATTGTTACTCTAGCTACCCATCCCCCACTTCCCCCCACTTCTTCAGCTTAATTCCTGCCTTCTGTAACCCCCCCCCCATTCACTCCAACATGTCTGGGAAACTTGGATGAGCAAGAAAGGCATGAATGAATGAAACAGTATATCAGCGTATTCCCAAGCCGAGAGTCTGGTGTTGTGTATGGCAGCCAGAGACCGTATCTCGGTATTGGGGCTTGCACTGGTCAGGCCGCCTTTGTTAGGCTGTTACAGTTTTGGGGCCGCAGGGGGCGCCCTCTCTATTGACTCTGCTTTGTAAATGCGATGGGACAGGAAGCGACGTCCCCATCCGATGCCATGCGACGCAGGTTTTCTGATTCGATTTGCACGGTGGATCCCTTTATCGGATGCAAATTGGACCGGGCTTGGTGTGGAGGGGAAAACAAGATATCGTTGACAGGGACACCAGACGCGACCCATTAGAAGGAGATGCAAATGAGCAGAATTGAGCTTGAACAGCAGGGGTCAGGTGACGGTGAGACCTCCCACTCCTCTGTGTCGAGAGTGAGGCCCGGGACGACTGCGGATTTGCATCCTGGGATCTTCTTTCCAGGAGTCCTGTCATCTATCCGTGTTCGGGGTGTCACGCATAGGTCATTAATCAAATGACAGCTCTCCAGACAGTGTCCTCTTCATTCCCCCCCCACCCCTCCCCACTGCCGCCAGAAAATTTCTTGCTTCGGCGCCTGTGCATGCGTTGGATGTGCCACCATATTACACGTTTGCCGCTTTAAGAAGTGATGATGCAGCGCCCCTAAGGGTAGCCCAGACTGTCCCGGACGGCCCCAGCAAAGGCGTCAGGTGGGCGGCTCCTCTGGGGTTCGAAATACGGTTGTGGCTGGGGAGGCCCCCCCATGCCTGGCCCCGCTCTGAATCCAGCCACGAGGGGGTTAAGGCAACGCGCTCAGCAAATGGAGTGTCCTTTTGGAAAGATGCTAAATTCATTAAGATTTTTCCCCTTCCCCTCTTACTTTTCGGCGCTCTGAAGGACCATTATGGCTTTTCAGCGTGCTTCCTGTGCGGATCCCTTTTCTCTTCGGGTGCCCCGCGCACAAAAGGTGGCCGTGCTGGGGGTGTAGCGGGCAATGGGAGGTGAAGGGCCCACTCAAGGCCCGCTCTGCAAGGACTGGGGCCGGGTTTTCTGTAGTGCCTCCTTCGTAACCGTCCGCGGATTGACGAACACAAGTCCTAAATGGCGTCTCTTTGATTAGTCACAAAACAGACATTTCACAGTATTAAGGAAAGACGGGGAAACGAGTTAATGATCTAAACTCCTTCCAGAGCACTGGTGCGCTTTGATTCCTTTATAATCACAACTCTTTCTCTCCCTCTTTTTTTCTCTGTTTTGTTTGTTTCTTTTTCTTTGTGTTTTTCCCCCTCTTGTCTTTCAGTGCGTAGTCAATGCTTTTTAACCTTTCTGTGTAACAAAAGAAAAAGAAAATGTTGGTTGAGATAATTGAATCTGTGCCTCAAAGGTCACGGTGCATTATAAAAGGGGGAAAAAGACAGCCGCGTTAAACCAAATTAGTTTTAATTGAACACGTAAAAACTGACAGCGCTGAAAGAGACACAGAAGTTTTGGGTTAAGCTTTTTTCAGTAAACTGGTAGATTTAATAAACATCGAAATGTACGTTTTACATGCGTCTCACTGTTTGGTAAATCGTAAAAAAAAAAAAGAGGATTGTTAAATTCATGTGTTGTTGTCTCATTGAGGTCAATTGAGTTTGTGCGTATTGGACTATTCCATGGGTTATAAAACACTGTTACGGCTGTGCTGAAAACAGACAGGAAACGCAGGTGTCTGGGATGAAATACGGCGCCTCCTGGACAAGGCCAGGGCTTATCTAATTCAAAACGCATTGAGTGCGGGGCGAACGCAGGGCCCTGCATGTGCTGTTTGAGCACGGCGCCTGTTTTGCCACTTCACGCGGTCTGGGTTGGTGCAGGGCGTGCGCCGCACCCTCACAGGGTCCTTTAGCCGTGCGGAAAACGTCACACGAATGCAGATACAAACGGGAAAAGGGCTGTAATGTCGAGCCAGCCGACACTGCCAGGGATGCGAACTGATTCCTGATCAGTTCCATATGTGCGACATGCACGTCTGTGTTTACATCTTCTTTAAACATGATCTCCCCTCGCCCTTTGTTATTGTTTTCAAAAAACTTTCTGAAATACTCTTAAAAGCTATTAGGCTTCATAGAAATTCTTTCAAATTATATAATTACGTTTTTTTTTTTTTTTTTGCTCTTGTAAAGTCTGTTTTGTGTAAACTGTTATTTGGTGGTTTTGGAAATAAAAGCAATTAAGAGTGACGAGGGGGATTGATTAACACACCGAGGCACTAATGTACTTTGTCTCACCGCATCTTGAGGTAGTTAGCTTTAATCAGGATGAAGGGTGCCAAAGCAGTGCCTGAACCCAGGCTGACCATTCAGCGCCTCCGGGGTGCCTGCTGGTGACTGTGTGGCCCCGTCCGTGCCTGTAGACACCCTGGTGGCGCAGTGTACCGGCAGCCGCCTGCATCTGAGATCTGTCCTGACCCGTTCCTCTGTCCCACTCCGTGCTTTTATGACAGAGCAGTTCTTCCTGAGAAATCACATATAATTATCCATGACGTGCCTGTCTCCAAGACTTAAAAAAGTGAACACAGGCCATCTTCATGGAGACAGAATGCTCATGTGAAGAGTGTTTCTCGTGATCTCTTTAAGTCACATGCATGTACATTTTGTTTTGCTTTCTTGTGTTTTTATAACTGTGTACAAGGCCTTTTCCTCAAATCTCTCTACCTCTATATCGTCTCATGATAAATGGTACTGTAGTTTTTTTATTGCTACAATAAAATGTATGTAGATGTATGTGTATTTATACACAGGGTATAATTTTAGATTGAGCTTGTGTAAGTCATTTAAATTTGCAATACAAAATAAAACTTGTCTGACAGCAAAGGCTGCGAAGACATGCAAACCTAGAGCCCTTTCATGCAAACCTAAAACTGAATCTTGGCTTTCCTTTTTTAAAATAATTCATTTAATAGCTGAATAATGGAATATAAATTAGTCAAATGTTCATGGAGATGAATGGAAATAATTAAGCTTATTTTCAGGAAATTGTTTCCAAAAAGCTTTTCTGTGTCAGTTTTGTTTTAAGAGTAAATCAGTGTACGAATACAGTAAATCAGTGTGAGTGCAGATAAATGTGTGAATACAGTAAATCAGTGTGTAAGTACAGATAAATGTGTGAATACAGTAAATTAGTGTGTGAGAACAGATAAATGTGCGAATACAGTAAATCAGTGTGTGAGTACAGATCAATGTGTGAATAGAAATAAATGTGCCAGTAAAGATACATGGGCAA
>JABJVR010000083.1:335546-350932 GCA_025773905.1 Chitala chitala
GAATACAGTAAATCAGTGTGTGAGTACAGATCAATGTGTGAATAGAAATAAATGTGCCAGTAAAGATACATGGGCAAGTTCAGTAAATCATTGTGCAAGTTCAGTAGATACATTGGCAAGTACAGTAACTGTAGCAAGAATTCACTTAAACCTGAAAGAAAAACAAATCTCAGCTCTCTGTTGCTGGGCTCAGACTTAAATTGCAATCATTGCAGATCACCCTTTATATGGCAGTATGCTGTGTGGATGGAGGTGCACTGTTACTGTAGAACGTTAAGCTTGTCTTCCTTCTCCACGCCATTATGCCAGACGCTGTCATCTCATTTTGCAGGATGTTTTTCCATGTGCATCTTTTTCGGCTGTTCTTCTTGGTACGACTCTTCCTTGATACAGAAATTCCGAGACCCCATGAAGCTTCCCCCGTTCATAGTCGGACAGATCGAGGGCACGGTGGACGACAGTATTTAGGTGTAGCTGCAAAGTCTGCATGAATAATAAATTAACCAAAGAAGTTTCCAGTTGTCATCCATATTCTGTTTACGTAACATACATCCAGGATTTGTTTTTACACTGCTGTGGGTTCTTGCTTTGACACGGCACTGTTACGTGTAACATGCAGTTGCAATTATAACATTCATTTTCTGTTTATTAGATGGGGTAACAAGCTTGGATCTGTACACGTCTCTGGGAGGAAGTTCCTCAGTATATAAAAGTGATGACAGGTTTTCAGTGCTGCAGAGCTTTATTCCAGTTCAGCATTGCTAGAAAAAGACTAAACGTTTTTATGAGTTATTACTGTCAGATGCACAAGCAATTGGCACCAGTACTGTGTCCACAATCGCGGATAATGCAAACGTTGGATAGTAATAATAACCAACACCGGTAAAACCAATGTAGGGCTATTGTAAACTTAGCCTTTTTTTCTTAAGAAGTATAAAATGATTATAAAAAGCACTAAAATTAATTTTAAAAAGCATGAGCACTATTGTTTTTTTTTTTTTACTACTGGTTGGTGTTGGGTTGGTTGCTGAAACAACTTGCGATGTGTTTAGCTTTAGCACGGATCTCTAGTGTTCTGAAAGAGGGCCTTCATTTTGAGAAACGGCCATCTTATCATAGCGACTTCTGCTGCCCGTGTAAATCGACTGAGATGAAAGCAGTTGAAAGACTGTTAAACACCTTTGTTCTGTGTTGTCGCCCCCCCAGGTAAACTCAACAGCCAGGAGAGCTACAGTAACTTTGCCAACAACAACACGGGAAACCCACGCCTGTCACCTCTTCCCAGCCTGACTGTGGTTCTGCCCCTGGCCCAGATCAAGCAGCCCATGACACTGGGCACCATCACCAAGCGCACCGGGTGAGTCCCTGCTCCTGGCGTTGCCTACTTGTCACCCAGGAGGGCTAACCCGTACTCATGCCCTTCACATGTTGCTGTTATTATTTTTTTCTGTCTCAGTTCTCCTTGTTCTCTCCTGTCCTTACAGATAGACTATGCTTTCAGCAGACACGTGCTTTAAAAGGGGTGCCAGATTACTGGCTGCTGCCCGCTTTTGGCACTTGTGCCCTCCAGACTCTATTTCAGGGGACGGCAAGTGTGCTTATGCACTTGGCACCGTGTATTTACATGCTGACATCGTTATAGTAATGCCCACTTTTTCATTTAAATGTTGTCCTTGTTTTCGTTTGAATTGTAAATTCACTAATGATACAACAAGTTCCCTACCAGCGGCCAATGATATTTGATAACCGAACACACAATAAGAAAGGTCTGATCTCAGATGTCTGTCTGGAGTCGGGGTGTGTGTGTGTGTGCGTGAGTGTGTACACGTGTGTGAACACACACACACACACACACACACACTCTCTCACTCACACTCTCTCTCTGACTTCGGTGTTTTCACTCTCAGCTGACAACTTGACCGGTAAAGTTCTGCTGGTAAACATTTCCATAAGTCTGTGTGTGTTTTTTGCGCCTGCTGCTCCCCACGCAAAACATTAAGAAACAGGATATTGTGGCTCAAAATATGGAGCCATAGTCTCCATGGTGTAGCGTTACTGCAGGAACGCGGCCTGCGTTCTGCCTCACCCCGTCTCGGATAAACTGCGATTTGGACTCCGCTTGTTTTCACGGCCTGCCCCTTTCTCGCTTTGCGGTATCTGTGTTCCGAATGATCCACTCCATTCGGATCGGATGTTTTCCAAGCAACTATCTGACATCCGTGCTTCCTGGCTCCCCCTGTCTGACCTGGTGTAACCTAACCCCCTTCCCTGCCCCCCCGCCGACTGCATTGAGCAGAACCAGAGGATTGTCAGCTCAATCTCCGCCCATCTTGTTTTGGGTCAGGACCCGGCACATCTGGAGATGCTTCTGCTCTGTACGTGCTGCTGTTGCCAGCTGTGCCGTTACCTGTTCCTCAGCTTATGCCAGCAGTGCCCATCAGCGTGCCCACACCTTTTGGCATGCCAGACTTCACAAGGTCAGGGAATTTAAGAGTATGGTTAGTTAAGACTCAGTGGTAACACCTTCAGACATCCTCCCCAGTTTACGCTTGGTCTGCAGATTTGTTGCTTGGAAGTGGAGCAGAGGCTGGTGTGGCCCGTCTAACCCATACCTTCATGCTGTCTGTGTAATGGCAGGCAGCCATATGTTAAGGACAGGTAGATGCGTCAACTCACAGCCGGCTAGACAGGATTGCAGTGCCTCTGTCAGTTCCTTCAATTACTCTGCCTTCCTGGCCCCTAGTATTCCAGCTGCTATTATCAAAAGACTTCATTAAAGCTTGTTACAGACTACCACAGCTCCCCATCTCCTTTTACATGTCATCCATTTAGAGAGTGGGTGAAATCTAAACCAGTTTTACTTTAAGTACCTTGACGTTACATGAATTCATTCCAGTTTGGCTACTGAACTGGACAGCGCCGCTGCCTATGTTTTAACGGTGTCTCTGGAGTTACGTTAGGAGCTCTTGGACTGACTCCCAGAAAATTTCGCTCTGTCTAGGTACTCACTGGGACAAGGTGCCAGCTTTGGATAGGCTCCCTGTATAAGCCAAAGTATGCCCATCAGTCTGTGGTGTGCCTGCGCATTACAACCTCTTCGTAGGCGCTGTTCTTCACAAACACATTACTGGAATACCGCCTTGGGCCATTTTCGGGCTGTCAGCACCAAAAAGCGAGGACGAGCCTCCAGTGTTTGCAGAAGGCCATTTCGGGAATGCTAACGTCTTGATGGAACCCGCTCGTCCTTCGGGTGGCACATCGGACGCCACCTCGTTCATCACGCCACCAGAGTCAATCCTAAGTGTGCTATGCCACATGGGTCTTTGAGGCGTTTTGCAACAAACTGCACTACAAAGCAGAGGTGACAGCATTTCACTGTGACATCGGCGAGGAGTAGAAGAACGTTGATGTTGCTGGAGTTCTTGCTGTTTGACCTCACAGATGAGTGTTGATATTGCACAGTATGCTATGTAATAGGGTCAGCCTTGGAGCCACCTTCTAATGTGGACTTCTTAAACATGCCATGCACAGATCGCCACTGAAACGTAGGGCCTGCTTTGTGTGATGCCCCCTGGGAAGCCGTTTGTGCAAGTCCCATCTTTTCAGCTGCAGGTCTTGTGAACAGCATGTAATTATGTTGGCGAGTTGCAGGCGTGCTGTTTGGTCGTCATATGGAAGTGGCCTTGGTAATGTTCAGGGGGGGTTTTTGGAGGCTGTTTGGACCTTGAACTAGACCCTTACCATTCCTTTCTTTAATTTAACTGCTGCCTGTCTTAGTGACGTTAGTGAAGGCCATGACAGCATGAGCACAGCAGGCCTCTGAGGATTTCTTAGCTTCTTTAAAAAAAAATCTTAAACATTTTAATTTTTCATTTTATTACTCTCACTTTAAGGTGTGTGTGTTTAAAGGTTAAAACGTTAAATAATTTTGTAGTGTGTGTGTCATATATATACATATATATAAATATGTATCCCTATGTGGATGTACCTGGTCTGGGCATTCAGGTGAGAACAGAACCCTGGGCTGTGCCCTCCACCTGGGCGTTCAGGTGAGAACAGAACCCTGGGCTGTGCCCTCCACCTGGGCATTCAGGTGAGAACAGAACCCTGGGCTGTGCCCTCCACCTGGAAGTGCACACTGAGTAACCCCGAGTCACATGCTCCTCAGGCTTTTTGCACAGCCTGTTTCTTTCTCCTGACTGGACATTGGTGTGTATGAGAGGGATATGAGAGCAGGCTGTTCCTTTTGTGAGGGCTTCAGGCCTTCTCAACACTCTGGTAGCACTCTCACAATCAGGTTGGGATATAAGTCTTATATATACATACATATCTTGCTTTTTATTTGTTTTTCTGAATTTAAATGTTTATATTTTCACATTTGGGTAAATTTCAACAATTAAATTTACATTTATTTATTACCCACAGTGACACAAAGTTTTATTGAAACTGTTGTTTTCATGGTTATAATCTTCAAGCTCAACTAGGGCATTTTGTTTCTGTTTTGTGTTGCACATCTAAGCAGATGTACAAATGTAATGTTTTAACTGTTTGCCCAGCCAACTTTATAACAATGGTTTTTCCATCTATTTCTGTGTATCTTTCTTCCTGAATTCATGAAGACCCTACCTTTTTGGGGCAGGATGTCTTTCCATTAAAACTCCATGGTGAGTTTTTTTCCAGTTCACTCCCAGCATGCCTTGCTCTACACTTGCTTCAGTAAAAGGCTGTATCCATTCTTTCTTTCATGTGTTTCCAAGTTTATTTCAGCCTCATGTGGTCAGTTTGCTCAAGCGTACCAAGTGAGGAAAACCGCAGAACTGTTAAAGAAAAAAAAAAAATGGAAAAAAAAAAAATTGCTAGTCATTGTTTTGTTGATTATCCGTGCCGAGCTGTGAGTTAGCAGCTGGTTAGTCTTGGCCCTCTGCAATGATTTCTAAGCTACAAAAACAATTTAAGAATAAATGTAAAAATATGCAGGTATTTTTTAGCCCTTTTGTTTTTATATTCTGTGACATTTTGAATTTTATGTAAAGCCAGGTATTTAGGGCTAAGGCACAATTCTGCATATAACCCAGAGGCTAATATTTGTTGTGTTGGATGCGGGTAGCTGGATTCGATACAGGGCTGTGCTGGTGTACTTTGTGGTTTATTTGAACCCACTGCTGGAAATGAATGACCTGCTCCCTCCCTTTCAACCTGTTGGAGGTTTTTCCTTGTCCGTGGTGAACTACAAATACTGTTTATTTAAAAATTACCTCTCTGTGTCCACACTCACCTTGTTTTTATTATGAATTTTTTATTTTTTTTTTTACTGTTGTTGATGTTTTTGCAACGTAATAGCAATATGTAACATTATTCTGTTTTGGACACAGGTCGTGCCTGTCTGGTAGTTTGCCGGTAAATGTTACATGTAATACGGGGACAGTCACTTATCATTTTTGCTCTTTAATTTCATGTGACAATTTTACAATGTAATTGCTTAATGAGCATGACTGAAAGCAGACAGATTACTGTAAAGGTAGCTCAAGTGTAAAGCCAGCGAAGAAAAATACTAAATTCATTGCGTTATGCTTGTTTAGCAACGAAGACGGGGATTTTTTAAAAGCAAAATTGCGTTAAGTATTTCCAGAAATTTGGAAATAGCTCTCAAGTCTTTGTAAAGAATGAGAGCCTACAGCTTTTGCAGGCTGAAATGAACATCATTAATGTATGGCTGTTAAGAATTAATGAGGCAGTCTTTAAGCAGATTTTTAAAGAATGGTTGATGAAGACCATTATTACTTGTTGCAGATCGGTAGAGAGGGAGCTCTTTGTTGAAAACGTTGTCTACGTAGCATCCAGCCTCAGCAACCTCTCGGGTATCACAACCCCATCCTTTGCTAAATGCTGCCTGCCACAACGTGGTGAATCGTGATAGAATGCCCAGCAGACAGCGTATAGCTTTCACAGACAGCAATAAGCCTTTCCTTCGAGGGCAGATGTGTAGCAGTCAGCTTGCCCCGATGCTCTAGAGAGAAAAGCTAGCCTACTGTCTGCTCTGTCTTTGAAAATAAGATGCTTTTGAGAAGTCCCGTTATAAACCGTTATGTATAAATGATGATGGAGTGAGTTCAGCAAGGGGACCTTTCCTGGTGACTTCTTATCTCGACGGCCCATCCCACAGCTCGTGTGTGTTCTCGGATCACGGTGGGAGACCCTCTTCTTTTTGCCTTTCCATTGTTTTGTTGTCTGAAAATAAATTACCCATTAGGTTGTTTTGTTTTTAATCCTTCCCTCCTGCATGTCTGTGGGCGTCAGAGGTATGTCATGACAAGTTTCAGTTGCTGCCCTCTCAGACCTCCATGACGTGGCATTTTCCTTTGCTCACTTTCTTCTTTATTTCCCCTGAACTCCAAAGGAAGGTGGATGCTTTTAACAGAAGATTAAGACAAGTGAAGGATTCCTAAGTCAGTTCTGTTACACTTGTGATGACTGTTTAAATGGCCCAGTAGTTGAGTTAATATGCCGACGTTCTTGTGTGGGAGATGCGTATTTTGTTCCACAAGAAACAACAGTGGTCAGAACTCTTTTGTTGTAAAATTAAATGAAATCATTATTATTCTTAAATATAACCACATGACACAATGTAGAACTTGCATCAGAGGCTATTTTCGACCAGAAAAAGTATTGGAACTGTACCTTTCTTGGTAGTATTGTGATGAGGTGGAACATTTTAAATGGGGGGGAAAATCTGATTTCTCTATCTAACTCCATTGTTTACTTTAGAATAGATTCCAGAATGTCCAGGATCTGGAATTAACTGTAGGCCAAGACCGGCGCTGTGCTGGCCGGCTCTTAGAAGACAATAAGTGACGTTGAGCTATGTGTCCACGTTGTGCAGCATACGTGTTAGGTGGCGGCGTGTGCCGTGTGCTATCTGCTCATCTCCCAACATGTATTAACCATATGTTGCGTGGTCACACCCCCATTCCTGCAAGTCGCTGGATTTTTGCCGTTGGCAGCCGGTCCTCTGACAGGGGAGAGAGCTCAAAATGTATTTGTTTACGACAAGCTCTCAAAACAAACGGAGCCCGCCGCCCCCGGAGTGGCGCCTCGTGCTCACAGGGCTTCTAATGCTGAAGGACTTTGATGGTGGACACAGCAGATTGAATTATGCCCTTGAGGAAAAGCCATTAGCTCAGTCAAGGGTCCTCATTTGTAAAATTAAAAGTGGAAATGACAGCCGAGCGGTCTCTCGGCGAATTAAAGTCCTCGGTAAAAGTTAAAGGAAAAGTAGGCCTCTCCCAGTCAGGAGCCAACGTGCAATGCCAAATCAAATTGCGCAAAAATAGGAGTTCGGCTTCAGTGTGAAAGCACCAATCTTTTGCGATGTTTTTTTTAATTCATCTTCTTTGTGTAATCTGTGAACACAAGGCCGCTGTTTCTGTAAGTGTGTACCCTCCTTATATAAACTAGTTAGTCAGTATTCACCCCCACCCCCCACATTTGGGTTTCACTGGTCAAAACAGCATATATATACATCAGCATATTAAAGCCAATTAATTGATAGGAAATCTAAATGAATGACTTAGTATAAACACAAGGCCAGTAAACCTAATGAAAAATTCATGGTGCCCCCCCCCAAATCATCACCACTGTAATGCTTAGTGATTTGCTGATCTGGTTTTATTACCAAGCATCGTTTTAACCTAGTCCTAATCGGAGTGTATGTTACTGACTTGATCAATATGTAAACCCATAAGTCTGAAGTGGGGTTGGAAGCAGTAAGGCTCCCATAAAAGGGCTGGTTGAGTACAAAGGAAATCAAGAGGATGTTATCAGGGTTGGCTAGCGGTTCCAGAACCTTGGCCAGATCTCCTGTGAAGCATTAAGTAGCTCTAAAGCCTTCCTCCTCTTTGTGGTGTTTGGGTTGTCCTCTTAAGTGGTTTTGCATAGTAATTTGTACTTGGACTTTTGGTGTATTTCATAAAATACCACCCTTTCAACTATATTATTCCTGGATTTATTATTTCAAGGATATTGACCCAAAAATAACATGGGACAGAGAGTGAAATAGAAAACCTTTTTTTTTACTCGCTGTGGAGGTTGTTGCATGGTGTAGTAGGTTAGCCTGAGACGATTTTGAAATTAATGTTAACTAATACTGGAATGAGAATTTAGTTTCTTTGGGTATTGAAACCATCTGACCACAAGCTTTGAGGCTTAACGTTTATACAGCAAAGGTCTCTTGGTAATTTAGAAATTAAAAGAAAAAGACCACCTGACTCCCCCACAATAAAACTTGTAATCTCATTCAATTTCCCAAAAGCCTCAAATGGCATTGAGGAAACAACAATTTATAGTCCCAGCCTGGTCCCTCACCAACCCCCACAATTTCTGGGAGGACCCTGGGGGAGATCAGTGGGGAGAGATCAGTAGGTACAGAACAAGCTTGCGGGAAGTTCCCCATGTCAAAGGTAGGTGGTCTCCCCCTCCACCGTATCAGCGGTTCGATAAGTGAATGCAGGTTAGGGTAGCAGGGAAGAGAGGAAGGTTGACGTTGCTGTGCTGGAGGAGCTGTGTACTTCTTGCTGGACCCTTTAATTGGGTTGTCAGCTTTGTGCCTCTTGGACGTACTGAAAGACAAGCTGTACAAGGCGTCATCTGGACCTCAGCGGCCACCATTGGCATGTTGCTATCCCAGCCTGTGTTGCGCAGCATGGAGCTTAAATGTATTTGGTTATTCAGTTCACTCTTCATCCAGCACTAATAAATACTGCTACCAACCCATAATACCTCTCAACCTCTCACTTTCTTTTTTTTTTTTTCTTCCCTCCAGCCAGCGTCTCTCAGACTGTGTCGGCTAAACAAAGACATCGGCTTTGCTCCACGTCCTGGGAGTAATTTATGACGTGCTGACAGTTTAAAGGGAAGCGAAAGAGTACGAGTTCAGCACGGTAACAGGTCACTCAACACTTATTAGTGTCCTGCCCAGGGTTCAGGTTGGGCAAGTTTAGCTGCTGTGTGACCAAGATGTGATGGGAGTCGCACAGAATAAGCATTATGCTGTATAGGCCAGGAGGTCCACATTTATATATATATTTATTTCTCTGATGTATCTACTATTTTTTAGTAGTATTAAGTAAGTATTATTTTTGCTTAGTTTTGGTAGTATCTTCCAATTTGTTGACAGAGACCTCTGTGAGTTTTCTGTGAATACATTGCAAAATGGAGCAGACGTTGTTTATTGACCGGTGCATGAACTCGTACGTCACCATAGATACATGGGAAATGTCTTAGGCAATTGAAAAGGAAAGAAATGTATGCAGTTTAGATTAGCTGTGGGCAGGACTCTGTGCTGAGTACGTAGCCTGGAGTGAACTGTATCGAGTTGGACGTCTCCCCCGAGTCCCACTAAAACTCAGGGGATTGCACCAAGTTTAAGGCTTCAAACCTGCTTTCATGGCTGTAACATGAAGGCAACGCTTTACAATCCCGGGTTAGTTTTGTGCTGGTCAATATTACCGACATGCTACTGTTCTGTGATGGGTTCCATATGGGGGCCCTATCACAGCAGAGAGGACTGTTTGAGTATCAGGTTTCATTAAAACGTTACACAGCCCCTCACTTTCAATGCCATTCTTGGAAGGCTGTTCTAGATTGAGACCTGGAGGAGTTCCCAACCGATTAGCGTTCAGGACAGATCAGTGACAGAACTGTGCAGCCAGCCCTACTTGTTGAAATGGTTGCTTTTTTTTTCTCTGCATGGTCCATAGTGTGGGTGTGAACTGTTCATTTTCCTTAGTTTTGATACAAAAAAAAAAAAGTATACGTCTAATTTACTTCCAGTTTCATTCTCAGGTGTCGTGTGTTGAGTTTGGTTGTATCTGCATGTAGTCATATGTTAATGGATAGAACCAAGTTGTGACTTCTGATTAGACCCCCATGGATAATGTACAAAGCTGGTTATTTAATCCAGACATCTTGTCCCTTCCATTTTGAGTTGTTGTGTGAAGTTCATCAGTGCAGTGTGCTGTCAGTGGAATGAAAAAGCCTCGAACCCCCACCCAGGCCAAGCCTAGGGACTCCTGGGGCCTAAATGTTGAGTCGCGAGAGTCCCCCCGTGGCTCATGGGAAACAGCTAACATGCCACCTCTCTGTGTCTCTTTCAAAGCAAAGCCAAGCCAGCCCCACAGATATCCCCGAGCAAGTCTTCTGGGGGGGACATTTGTCTGGCAGCCCTGTTTGCCTCGTCCCGCTCATGGTTCATCACGAACCCAAATATGAAGAGAGAAAAAGGTCAGTCCTCATCTGGGCTGGTTGCGCCATATGGATATATATGATCTTGTTTGTTGAACATCGCAGTAATGCCATAATATCCTGTGTAACAAGGGCTCATTTGGTGATACTTGTGGGGTATGTATTTTTTGGGGAAAATAACATAAATTGTTTTTAAAATATTATCAACTGCACATTTAACTGGGCTGAAATTTTTGTGTCATGCGGTTTGTTTCTTGATTGAGAATATAAAAATTAGCTTCCATCTTTTTTTTTTTTTTTTTTTTTAAACTACACCTGATACTTCCCTCAGATCAATCTCGGCAGTCCGTGGTGGATTCACTCTACATCCTCAGTTGTTACGGTAACCTGGTGGAGCACGTGCTGGAGCCGCGACCAATCAGCACCGCGCAGAAGATTGGAGATGACACGCCCCTGGAGCTCAACACCTGCCCACGGGCCTCCTGGACCCTGGCAAGGTAATGGACTGGCCTTGTTCACTCCTTCTCTTATTATACACACTTGTGTACTGCTGTTGTGCTGCACATGAGCCTTCACTGTATTTTGAGTTTCATGTCAAAGTTCAGTTGGTAATTTTATGTGTCTTTTTTTGAAATGGCTGTAGAAATTATTAGTGGTTTTCACTGCTGTTATGCTCCGTGTCATATGAAAGACGCAAGGTAGTAGACGGGCCCCTTAGGGTGCCAAGGAAGCTCTTTATCGCTGAGTGCCAGTCACTGCCATCACCCACGCCTCGATGAGCACACCCTTAATTAATTTCCCTGTGCTTTTTTTGGAGCAGGACACCGCAGTGGAACGAGCTGCAGCCGCCTTTCAACTCGAACCACCCCTTGGTGCTGGCATCGGACCTGGTGCGGTACTACCAGTACCTATTTGCTGGCTGTAAGTGTGCAGCGTATTGCAGGGATGTGGGCACCTACAGCGGGCACCCAGACGCATCGACCACGCTTGCGCCTCTTGTGACTTGTGAGGGTTTCGGCTGTAACGTGTTGTTGTTGCGAGTCGAGTGTAACGTTTTTAGTTATGCCGTTAATGCTGGGCAATACCTCTGGTGCTTTTCTGCTCTTCTGAGAAGTAAAACTAAAAATAAGTAACATTCTGTGAACAGCGATAACCGGTTATGCGTACAATTAAGAGGTTTGTCGTTTGGCAACATGTGCCTCTCCTGGGCAGTAGGGGGCAGCGCTAACACAGCCTGCAAAAGAAGCTAATTAGTGTGGCTTTGGACTAATACAATTTAGGACAAGGAGGAGTAAGGGTCTTTGCTTGACATTTGACTGGCGGGAGAAGACAGCTTGAGGGACCAGCACTCATGGATGAGCAGTTCTCTAACGTGTACTGAGGAAGTGCGCATCGTCGCGTTTGATAACAAACCTAATCGGTGATTAGCTCAGTGTGTCGTGCGCTAGCGTCCTTGCATGCTCCGTGCATAACGGGTGGCGCATTTTGCTGAATTAGTTAGAATAGCCCTGTATGCGTCACTTCCGAGAAGTCCGTCAGGCTGATGGATGTGACCCGTACGGATGGAGCCGAGTTTACTAATAGCCGGAAAGCCATACCAAGTTAGAGCTGATGGCGTTGTCGAGTTGTTCTTTACGAGATGTGCGGCAGCAGCACTGCGCTAAGTGGTACTGAATCAGCGCCGCACCAGTAAGCGTCTGAATGTTATCTCGGGGCAGCTCTGAATTGTGTGCCGTCAGCCCTTGCGTCCCGCTCCATTGTTGTGTACACTGAGAAACATCTCTATGCGGTTTACAAACTCATCTTTCAATAGGCATCCTGATGAGTAAGCAGACCTTGAGTATCGCAGAAACTAATTTTTTTGCGTTTCTATAAATTGACTTTGGCTGCCACTTCCAATGAACCTCGAAGGGAGCCCGTTGGAAAGGAGAGCTGTACGCCTTGAATACCAATACAGCAGGGCTCCCGTTTTCTCCTTGAAAATGAAGATTAAAAAAGGAAGCAAACAATATAAGGACATAAAGGAAAGTGGGCGGTGCGTCAGAGCCACTGGGGGGGCGTGGCCTCCGCTAGGTTCTTTTGGGAGAGGGAATTCTTGATTGACAGGGCTCGTCTGCAGGTCTATATTGGATGACCCAGCTGATTAAAAATGCAGCATGCAGACGCGAGGGTCGGGGAGCTGGAGTCTGCAGGGCTGGGGATAAAAGCAGCCACGGCGCCATTTCATGGTCACTATCTCCACCTGTCCATCTGCCCAGAGCCCAGCGCTTTGGCATCGGCGGAAGTGTGGAGGTGGAGTGGGGCGGGGGGCATTTCTGAGCCGCTGGGCTCGATAAGAAGGCAGAATCCTCGTGATGAGATGATTAGAGGGAATTTCCAGCCAGCGAGCGCCATCCCAGTGCAGTCAGCTGCTGTGGGAGTCCCTCACCGGCTGCACTGCAGAATGGCTGCCTTTGTCTGCAGTTGCGCAGCCTGCGCTCAGGCCTGTCTCAGTGTAGGTCGAGTGTGAGGCCTGACACTGCGGGAGTGCATGGCACCCGCAGCATGTTCTCCTTAACGGGCAAGGCTCTCAGCATCGCTGCCTGCAGCTGTTGTATTTGAGCATTAGGAAACATTTTTGTTGTGGAAGTGCTGGGGGTGGGGGCTGGTTATCAGCCATCTTTAGTGTGTTTAGTTTATGACACACCTTGGAGCCAGCATGGTTGTATATGCCCTGAATTATTTACTTCTCTGTCCCATTTCGGGCCTCTGGGCTGTGGTTCTGTGACCGGAGACCAGCTCCCCCTTTCCTGCCTATGACACAACCCTGAGGGACAGGCCCGAGCCCCCAGGTCCAGCCCCCTGAGTGCTGTGTGGGCTCGTCAATAGCCCTAATTGCCTGAGAGGGTCAGGGCAGAGGAGTAATGTGGGGGTCTTTGTGGTGAAATGGGACAGAACCCTGGCGCCGTGGTTCCAGAACTGGCCCGGCTGGCTTTACTGCCCATGCACCTGCCTGTCAGTCGGTCCAAATTGTAAAGTGTGTCCGGCTTCAATTTACTTGGGTGAAGTGGAGAAAGAAGGTGATGGCCAATCTGAAGGTAGGACATTTTTGTCAACATCCCCCCCTAACGCACACACTTCTTGGCCATATGTTTATGGTAGATGAAATCAATTGAATTCAGATCAGTTTATTTTTACACAGCCCCTTTAACAACTGAGTTGTGCCGGGGTTTTTAAATAAGATGTACATCCTATTGCAGTTATATAATATGTGTAATGAATAAAAGACAAAAGGGGGAGAAAAAACTGAAAACAATGGGGGAGAGGAACCAAAAAGGCCCATATAAATAAACCTCAAGTCCAAGGTGAGCTTGTGACCTGACTGCTAGGCAAACTAACATTGTACATTTGAAAGGAAAAAGGTTTTGTGATTCTAATGCATTGTGCTTAAATCAAGTCCTACTGTGGGCCATCTGTGTAGATCTTTCCAGAGCAGCAGATCCTTTTCAGTGATGGCCGTATTTCTGGTGTCAGGCCTGGGTTGGTGGCACTACTGCGGCATCCCCACCTGGGCCCTGGGCAAAATCTGGAATAGCACAGATACTCAGTCCAAATGTATGAGCTTTCACGGGAGACACAAAAGAACACAGGGCCACATACGGCACCGGCAACCATGATCACAGTGCGCTGGGATTCAAAGGTCCTCAGTTGAAGTTTAAACATTGAGACCGACTTGACATCCTGTACGTAGGATAGCAGGCTGTTCCATGCATGACTGACCTTGTGACTAAAGGTCAGGATTTAGGATTTTTGTTTTTTTGTCACCCACTGAGCTTCCTCTGCCTCCGCCCACCCGTGCAGAGTTACCATGTTGGAAAACAGTGATATTCCCCACTGTCTGAGGTCATGTTTGTGAAAGAGTCACGCATGCTAACACGCTAAATTAAATGTAAACTTTTACAGAAGGCACGTCATCTGTGGGGTCTGCTGTAATGACACAAATAAACACAGGTTGGGAATCTGTTTTTTCAGCCCTGAATTGATAAAGATTTCAGTTGAAGCTCAGTCTCAGAATGATAGAATGATAAAAAAGAATAAAGTAAAGAATGATAACCATTACATAAGAATCTGTGTCATTCCTCACTTCAGCTGCTAGACTAAATGCTATTTTACTTCTCCTTTAAACTTCATGTTGATGTAATTGTGGCGCGCTAATTCTGGTGTGCTTTTTTCTGTTTGACATAGGTTCTTATTGATGCTCTGTTTGTTGACCTCATCGCGTTTTGCGTCCCTGGGCCTGGGTTCTGCTGTGATGGCTTAACCCCCTCCCTCCAGGAGCCCCCCGTGACCACTGATGAAAGCTCTGCAGAAACCTGATCCAGAGAGCCGGCAACTGCTAGAAAGCCTGAATAATTAATTAGTGAACAGCTATTGCACCCCAGGGTCAGGGGGCAAAGAAGTAGGACTGGAAAGGGGGGGGGGTAGTTGGTGGTGATTGTGTTTAATAAGTAACACAGGCAGCCCTTTGTTCTTGTCCGTTAGAGAACACTTGAGCAATCAAAGCATGAGCCCAGGTGCCTCTCCCCCTTGTGGTTAACTGGTCCACCGGCTGACGCCAGTATACCTGCAGGTTCTCCTCCATTGGCTCCTGACAGCAGGTGCGATTGTGAAGTGATGAAGTGATAATCTAGGAGCTTGGAATTCTCATGAGCCGCATGCGAGATCTCAGCTGCCTACAGGCAGCCCAGTATCAACTGGGCTGGAACACCTCCGTTCCCTCCATTGGGACAAAACACCTGTTTCTGTCGTGAAGAAAAAAAAAGTGGGGAGGGAGGGAGGGAGAGAGAGAGAGAAGTCAGTCTCGTTGTGTGGTCCTAATGAAAACGTGACAACTTTATTGCCCATTCCCGTGTTAAATGAATTTGCCGCTAAAACATGTTCTTGCCTGGAGGTTGTCGGCCAAATGAGTGATTCCGCACATTAGCCTCCGTTCTTGGTGCCTGCTCACTGAGGCCTGTGAGTGTGCCATCTGTCGGCACTGACAGCGTCTGCCTCGCACATGGGCACGCGCGGCAATCTCCTGCGCTCGCACGCTCCGCGCGTGGTGTTCCCTCACACACACTCACACACTCGTACACACGCGCACACACACACACACACACACACAC
>JABJVR010000083.1:363655-381365 GCA_025773905.1 Chitala chitala
TATGTATGCACCAAGCACCGCAGCAATTTCCTAGTAATGTGAATCACCTTCACTTACATGGTAATAAATGTTTTCTGTTTCTGATTCTGATAATGCGGAGAATCTCAATGGGCAATCAGTTCAACACTGCAGCTGGGATTGCTGAACAGAGTAAGGATCTGTCTCGTCATACAGTGTCTCGACGTTTAAGAGAGTTTGGACTGAAAGCCCACTCTGCAGTGACCAAACCTCTCATTCGCAGAAAGAATCAAAAGGCAAGATTAACCTTTTCTGAGGAAGCATGTTGTGTGGACAGAGGAGAACTGGTCCGAAATTCACTTTTAATTTATTTGGGTCCAATGGGAAACATTATGTTCATTGTCAAAGTGGGGAAAGACTGAACCCAAAGTGTGTAAAGAAGTCAGTGAAAGGTGGAGGGGGAAGCATCATGGTTTGGGAATGTTTTCTGCAGCAGGAGTTGGGCCTCTTATACAGCTACATGGCAGAGTGAATGCAAAGGTTTATCAGACCCTTCTTTGACAACATGCAGTTCCTTCCCTGCATTCATCACCCAATCAGCCAGCAATTTTCATGCACGACAATGCCCCCTGTCACATAGCAAAATGGGTAAAGCAGTTCCTTGAAGCTGAAAACATTGAAATAAGGAAATGTCCAGCCCAGAGTCCTCATTTAAACCCAATAGAAAACCTCTGGAAAATCCTTGGCAACAAAGTTATGGCAAAGAAATCCACTACAGTCGCCAAACTGTGGAAGAGACTGGAAGAAGAGTGGACCAAAATCACACCAGAGCAGTGTGAGAGACTGTTGATGTCCTGTGGTCGCAGACGTACTGAAGTCATTCAAAGCAAGGGCCTGTACACCTCTTACAAATTGTTGATTATTGTAACCATCAGAAATTTTAGTTGCAATCTTTCTCCATGCTACAGTCATTGCTGTTTTCTAATTTTGATCATTGTGAAGAGCATCCAGCATAAAACCTGTGCCAAATCAAACATGCGGTTCACAAACAAATTTTCCATACCAGATCGGTCGGACCTGGGTTAACGACAACCGCCATCAGTACTGTTGACCAACAGGGTACGGGTGGAAATTGGGCTACTGCTGGGCAAAGGTGGAGAAAAAGAAGGGGAAGGCATGAAGAAGCAGCAGAAAAGGAAGCAAAAGAGTGAGAGAAAAATGGAAAGGTAACTGGTCCAGATGATATACCAGTGGAGGTGTGGAAATGTTTATGAAAGGCGGCAGTGGAGTGGTTAACCAGACTGTTTAGTAACATTTTTAGATGCCTGATGAGTGGAGAAAAAGTGTATTGGTGCCGATATTCAAAAATAAGGGAGATGCACAGAGCTGTAGCAACTACAGAAGCATAAAGTTGATCAGCCACACTATGAAGCTATGGGAAAGAGTAGTGGAAGCTGGGCTGAGACATGAGGTGATAATCAGTGAGCAGCAATATGGGTTCATGCCAAGGAAAAGCACCACAGATGTGATGTTTGCTTTGAGAATGTTGATGGAGAAGTACAGAGAAGGTCAGAAAGAGTTGCACTGTGTATTTGTGGATTTAGAAAAAGCATATGACAGAGTGCCAAGAGAGGAGCTGTGGTGCTGTATAAGGCAGTCGGGAGTAGCAGAGAAGTATGTGAGGGTGGTACAGCACATGTATGAGGACAGCATGACAGCAGTGAGGTGTGCAGTAGGAATGACAGACTAGTTCAAGGTGGAGGTGGGATTGCATCAAAGATCGGCCCTCAGCCCCTTCTTGTTTGCAATGGTGATGGACAGGTTGACAGATGAGGCCAGATAGGAGTCTCCATGGACTATGATGTTTGCAGATGATATCGTGATCTGTAGCGAAAAAGGGAACAGGTGGAAATGAACCTAGAGAGTTGTAGGTATGCACTGGAGAGAAGGGAAATGTTAGTCAGTAGGAGCAAGACAGAGTAAGTGTGTAAATGAGAGAGAGGGTGGTGGAATGGTGCAGTTGCAAGGAACAGCGGTAGCAAAGGTGAATGAGTTTAAATACTTAAGGTCAACAGTTCAAAATAATGGGGAGTGTAGTAGAGAAGTGAAGAAGAGAGCACAGGCAGGATGGAGTGGGTGGAGAAGAGTGTCAAGAGTGATCTGCGATAGAAGGGTAGCTGCAAGAGGGAAGGTTTACAAAAGGGAAGGTTTACAAGACGGTAGTGAGACCAGCTATGTTGTATGGGCTGGAGACAGTGGAACTGACAAAAAGACAGGAGACAGAGTTGGAGGTAGCAGAGTTGAAGATGCTGAGGTTTTCATTGGGAGTGACAAGGTTGGACAGGATTAAAAATGAGCACATAAGGGGACTACACAGGTAGGACGGGTCGGAGACAAAGTGAGAGAGGCGAGACTTGGATGGTTTGGACACGTGCAGAGGAGGGATACAGAGTATACAGGGAAATGAATGCTGAGGATAGAGCTGCCAGACAGGAGGAGAAGAGGAAGGCCAAAGAGGAGGTTTATGGACGTAGTGAGGGAGGATATGAAAGAGGTTGGGGTGACAGAGGAAGCTGCAGAGAACAGGTTGGTATGGAGAAGGATGATCCGCTGTGGCGACCCCTAGAGGGAGCAGCCGAAAGAGGAAGAAGAAGTGTTTCCTACAAAATAAAGGTTTTTTTTGTTGAAGTGCCTTGGTTATTTTGTAAAACACTGTTCTATTAGCATGGGATAGCCACAACAAAAAATACTTCAAATGTTGAGCAATGAAGATTATGTTATTTCTGAAACAATCAAGTATTCATAAATTGTTCTCAAATTTTGATCTCCACTGTGTGTGTGTGTGTGTGTGTGTGTGTGTGTGTGTGTGTGTGTGTGTATTTATATATATATATATATATATATATATATATATATATATATATCACCCTTACTTTCCCAAAGATGGCTTTTAGCATTTAAAGCATTTAAGTCTTACAAAGTAATCTTACAACATTTCCCTCTCAGGTCAGGCATTTATTACATTTTACAATCCCCATGCCCCAAGTCCGAGTGACAGCAGTATTCTTTTATGTCCCCTCCCCACCCCCCCCCAGGTAATTGTGGTTCTGTACCTGCAAACCACAAAACCCAAAACACTGTAGCTGGAGAAAGTGCAATGCAGAAACGCCTCCCTATTAAAGTTTGTAATAAGGTGCACGTTACATAAATCATGATAAATGGGTGTCACGCCAGTACGGTATGAGGTGCCTTACATCTCCACATGAATAATTAGCTGATAAGAAACACTGACTTTCTTTTTTCCTTTTCTGCCTCTCGTTATTGCTGTGTCGCGTGAGGCAAGTCTGAGGGCAGCTCTAAAATAATAGCTAGATTTTTGCCACTTGTGATTTATGGCTTGTTCAGGTGGTGGGTTTCTTCAGCACTGCTCCACATTTCAGTAATTGATTAGACCGTTGATTTTCTTGCGATGCCCTCTTGCCAGTTACACCCCGCAAAGCTGTGAGGTTGCCTCAGGGTCGGGGCCTGCAGTGCTGTGAGATTTTTGTAAGTGAGGCTGCAGTGAGCAGGAAGGGAGTGTGTGTTTTGCTCAGATTCCTTATTTATGTCTTGTCAGTATGGGGCGTGAGGTCGCTTCCAGTAATGCGAACAGATAGAATGGGACCGTGGCAAGTGAGAAGACGGTCATTTTGTTCTGTCCACTGAGTTTATTTACACGTCTTGTCATAGACATGAACGTGCAAGCATGTTTTCATTATCTTTATTTTATGTGCGTCTTTGTACAGACATTCGTTGTTTTTGCTTATACAGCTTTTCCACAAAACGTATTGTCAGGGAGAATACCTTGATAGCAGACATCCCTGCTATGTAAACACCTTCTGAAATGTCCCTGTTTTATAACTGACTAAAAATTCTAGATTGTATCGTTATGTATTTGTCAATTGACATGTTTTTAATTTTTTTTTTCTCAGGGTATGATGGGGAATATCATTGCAGTCATAAATTGCATTGAAATTCGTGTCAGTGTATTTTTCACAGATATTGAAATGCCACCATGTGTGTCTGTGTATCTCAGTATTTTTTTGTAAGCCTCCCCTTGTGGAAACACTTGACTCATCTCTCTCTCTTCTGCTCTGTTTCACTATGGCCCTGTCAGACATCTGGAAATGGGCATGTTTGCAGCCCCTCCATGACAGGCCTTTGCTTTTACTTGATTATATTATCTGGTAAAAGTTTTCTTTCTCCTGCAGAAAAAAAAAACGATGAAGTATGCGACCTTTAGTCTGTTGCGGGGTCAAGTGGTGATTGCTGATGTTGTCTGCTCTAAACACATGTTTAGCTCCCCAAAGCACACATTGCCCCCAAATGTTTGGGAACTATTAAGGTACTTCCTAAGCCAGTTCCGGAGTCAAGCCTCTGTGGATAGGATTTGAGGCAGACGTGTGTGTGTGTGTGTGTGTGTGTGTGTGTGTGTGTGTTTTGTCAGAAGAGGCGTTCGGGAAGGGGAGGAGGCAAGCGATAGGAAGGATGCATTACTTGTTGCTTCTTTTCACGGAGGAGAATTTGGCCCAGTGGCTGATCCGGGCCAAGGAGCAACTCACGCAAGGCCGACCCAGACAGGAAGCCCTTCTCCGAGCTGTGTTATGACAAAGGATCGGCAGATTTGAGGCGGAGCTGTGAACTTTAAATGCGATGAAGGCATCAGGATCTCCTGGGGCCAGGGAGACTGAGAGGAAATGAAAGGATCATTTAGGTTGGAGAAGACTGGGTTGGGGCATGACTTAGACACCCTCTTCAAGCCAAAAAGAAAAGTTGGGAAATGAGTGACAAAGCGGCAGACGGCTGCATGGTCTCATAAAGTTACACGTGCTCCTCAGGCTCATTCAAACGATCGGCAGTCGTCACGGCGGAGCGTTCCGTCTCTTTGGTGAGGCAAACTGGAAGCTCTTGTCTTGAAGGCCCATCTGGCGCAGCGGATGCACTTTGGCTCACGGGCCCAGACATCTGAGCCCATCTTAACGATAACGAGCAGGAAGGCGTGGGCCCCCGGGAGCGAGGGGACATATGAGGCTGTAAGAAGACTTCTGTTGGGCCTGGAGGTGGTGACACAGCCCAGGTTAGAGTGGTTTGAGGCGCTGGGCGCTGCATGCTGGCTAGAGGAAAGGACAGGGAGGCCCGGCTGTTGTTCTCTAGGCCCAGCAGACCCAGCAAGCTCCAGTCCTTTGACCCCAATTAGAGACGCTCTGCCTCTGATTAGTAATGGCTGGGAGTGAACCGGAGGGTGCTGGGGGTTTTTGGGGGGGGATGAATGCGCTGTTTGTGCTGTCCATTTTGCTGGTCCTCTTGCTTACGCTCAGATATAGACACCATTCTGAGCTGGGGGGGGCTGTTGTGGGGAAGGAGGTTGGGTAGCCTGGGGCGATGAGCCTGTTGTCCATCCTGTACTGCAGACGCCTCCTGCCCTGGGACAGACAGGAAGACGAACCCCCCCCGCCAATATACACAGACGCACACAAACACCCACTCCTCCAGTCCCCCACAGGCAGCCCGGCGCTTATGAGGTCCTCATGCAGCTGCGCGGCTGCCCTATCAGACCACATCCGCACGGGACCAGCTGCACATTACTGCCGACGCTGCAAGGAGAAGAGGGATGAGGCTGAACACTGGGCGTGGCCCAAGCGGCATATTTGAGAAGATGGGGCTCCTTCTGTCCAGTGCCAGTCTTGCACCATGAAAACAAGTCCAGTCCTCCCATGGTTGGTATCATCAGGTGGGGTTGGGATGGAGGTGGTGTGGAGGGGTCCCTCTCACTGCACAGCTTCCTTCCACATCCTCAGCACCTTCTGTCCTGGACTGCGTTTTCATGACCTCACTGAGGAATCCCCACACACTCTTACAGTCGCCCCACAACAGTGTGTGTCCACATGTAAAACCGTGGTCTTAGTGTGCCTTTCTGAATGGCAGTACTGAATACACTAGCCACCCTCACCAGGACTAAGCGGTTAAGAAAATGAATGAATAATCTTCATCGTCTTCACATTTTAGGGCTTGATTTAGAGACATTTTATTTCTGTTTGTCAGATTTTGTTTGCAAATTTTTTTTTGGTAATGGCAACATGCCGTGTTCAGACATTAGTGTCCTGTCAGTTCTTAGAAACACCTTTTTCTTTTTGGGGGCGAGCGAGGACAGCGGCGCTGAGTCAACGCAGCAGCACTCAAGAACACACGGCGCGCCGAAAGCAGACGAGGCAGGCGGGCGGGCGCGCTGTCGCCTGGCGTACAGCCTCACGTCGGAACACGTGCGGAGCGCTCTGCAGAACGGCAGCAGACACCTCGGCTCACTGTACAGTTTCACTTCAAATTAGCGCACGGGCCGGTCAGAGGAGAACCCGTCCAAATATTTTCCACGCTTCAGACGTGGGAATAAAATAAAAAACAAGAACTGACAGATGAAATGCAAACACGTGGATGCGTATAGAAGGGTATCGACTTGCAGGGGGTGGTGATAGAGCAGGGCTTTTTGTTGTTCTGATGGTGATGGTACGGTTTACGCGGCACATGTTACCGTGGAAAGTAGGCCGAGGGGGGGCTTGAGCGCTGGGGAGTGGTTGGATGGGGACGCTCCATTCCATTAGGCGAAGTCTGTGGTGGCTAGAGGCTACTGGCAGCCCTCATGTGTTCCTAGGAGTGCTCTCACTATGCCGTCTTAGGTCTGCCCTTGTCCTTACCTGTACGGCCACTGGAGGGGGTTTGGTAGTTTACCTCAGCTGGATGTGCAGAGGTAGAGGTTAGAGCTAATAAGACTGGGGGGGGGGGGTGTTGACGTAAACACTTTTCTGCTGTTAAAACAGTCCTTTTTGTGCACGTGCTGAACGGTACGACGAGGCGCAACGCACCGAGTGTTCCCCCTGCGTCATCTCCTCTTCGGAGGAGGTAGAGGAGGCCAGAGGAAATGCCGCCCGGCCTGTTTATTTCTCATGGCGCTGCCGGAATGCTCCCGTGCCTCCTGGGTGTTCCGCACTCTCACTTGTTAACAGCTTTCACGCAGGGCGCCAATTAACCCTTAGCACTTTCTCATCCTGTTCCTTTTCCCACACCGTGTTTTCATCATGCAGGTTCACGCCCTACTGCCAAAGAAGCCCTGTGTATGTGTGGGGTGGGGGTTGACTGACAGACTCAGCTGAAACGGGGACTGTGTTGCTGTCCTACCACAGAGGTGAAGCATGTTTTGGGAAACACTAGTGACCTTTCAACGGACGTCCCTAGCCGTTCAGTCAGGACCAAGCATATTGACTCTTGCCCATTTTGACCTGTGCCCCGTGTGCCTGTGGGGGCTGAGGCACTGCTCGGCTCCGGGCTGATGTGGGGGAGCACAGGCTTCTAAGGGCTCGTGACTGGGTCACACGGGTTGCCACGGGACCTCAGCTTTTGATGATGGTCGGTGGGGGGGGGGGGGGTATTGTCTTTTATGAGGGCTGGTTGAGGGTTTGCGGGGGGCAGAGGCAGACATTTGGAACATGTAATCTACAGATAAAGACTGAGCTTGTACTCCTACTTTTATATCTGTGGCTATTCTGCTGGGCAGCATGGCCTCAGAGTCTGTTCTGCCATCCTCAGGGCCTGGCACAGCATTTCTGTTTCTGTGCAAGTTTGCGTACAGGGGGTAAATGGGGGAGTGGGTGAATTTATGAAGTTTTGCATCCCTCTTTCGCGACCCTGTGAAGTCAATAATTCGAGGCGTCCTCAGAGCGGATGACGCAGGAGGAAGGGCTAGGTGTGGAGTTGATGCGTTAGAGGTGTCGCGGAGGAACAAGAAGTAAACTTTGGCAGCGTCGTGCCCTGGGTGGTGTCACGGAGAAGTTCTGGAACACTCATAATTCTGTGGTTGTTTCTTTTTCCTGCCACACATTGTTTTAGGAGCTGCCGTCGCCACGCTAGTCAGCCTCCATTATCGTCAGCTGCCTGTTAATTATCGGAATTATATAATTACAGAATCACGGTTTGCTGCTGCATTAGGTAAATGTCACTTCACCGTGGCCTGCTGGGGAATGGCTGCAGCACCCCGCTTCCAGCTGGCCACGTTGCCAGGCCTCCTGCCGAGCCTGGGGCGTCGTTATCAACACCGGAGTGGGCAGGGAGCATGAAGTGGCGGCCTTGTTTGGCATGGACCCCACCGCGCTGTGCTGTGCTAGGCCCCGTGGTGGTGGACCCACATAGGACGTGTGGTGGGTGGAGCTGTAGGAGGCGGGCGCCTGTGCCCTCTGTGTCTGTTTCTCTGCTGCGCATGACCTTTTTTGCCCAGCTCAGACATCTGGAAGGGAAGCAAGGCGATTCGCTGCCCGTTTGCCGAACATCCTATTGTGGAAAAGGGCAAAAGAGTTTGGCTCCAAAGTAAAAAAAAAAAAAAAAAAAAAAAAAAAAAAAAAAAACAGCTGGTTTTGAGGCAGCCAGCACATGAAACCTTAACATCAATTTAAACGACTCTTATGGACTTTGAGTTACACTTAAACGTAATCTGTTTGGGATATCGGTTTAGATTGCTGTGCCTTTATGACTCTTCAGTTAGCCTATGCTGTCTACACCGTTAACAGCCTGTTTAGGCTGAGGGTTTGGGCATATTTCATTTTGCCTTATCACCAGGTGGCTACTCTTCTTGCTGCTTAAAACAGAGGGTAGAATGAGACTTGCCATTTGGGTTTTTCAGTGCATAGCCTGGTGTCTTTTTTTTTTTTTTTTTTGTTTTAGAGCACATTCACCTGAATGCTTAGTTAAGATAACAGCTTTCCAACTTGTGTAAAATCTTTCAGATGGCCGCCTTGAGAGCACAGGGCAAGGCAGAGTGAGGAACTCCCAGTCCATAACCTCCTCCTCCTCTCTGCATCGTGACCTTTGAACGTTCCTCTTGTGCCAGAGACCGGTGGACTGCCCTTTTTTCACATGGGCCTCCCAGATATGATGCGTCTCCACCAGGCCATGACAGTAATTTGCAATGCAAAGAGTGTCTATTTTTGGAAGGTGTTTTTATTTTTTTTTTCCCCTTTTCAGTGATTCATCAGTTAGAGTAATAACTGCCCAGTGCAGGAAGTAGGAAATCAAAGCTGGCTCTAAAACTGTCATCTTAAGGGCTCGCAACCAAGTCCGGGCCGAGGTGGGCGGGATCCTGCTACAGCGAACAGGTCCGCGTCACGCTATGTGTGCAGAGAAGCGTGGGCTGCCCAGAGATACGGCAGGCCGATGCTGTGCTTTTTCTCCCTAAGGACGGGCCTTGTGTCCGCCCCTCTGGCCCGCAGACCTCACGTGGCAGACCGCCTGGCTTTCTCCTGTGAGCCTCCCACCATGTTGGGTCTGTTGGCCAAAGGTGCACTGAGAATGATGGACCCCCACGCTTTCCGGGCCAGCTGCAGCCTGACGGGCCTGACAGGAACACTTCTTGACTCATTCTGAGAGCTCAGGGCGGGACAGCGTGCCGGCTCTCTCATGGTCCCGCTGCTCATTGCTCTCTCCAACGTGGCCTTGGTATCAAGCGACAATTTTAAGATTTGGCCTCCTCCCCAGCGAGCGGTTTGTGTTTGTTTCACCGAGAGCCCCTCTGATCAGTCGTGGAAAGCGGAACGCTTCGGCGTGCTGTCCCCCGTGTGATTAATCACCGTAGTGTGATTTGTGAAGAAGGCCTCCAATATGATTGCTTTAATATGGAATAGTGTCTGAAGTGCAGACAGGCACTTAGGCCTGGGGAGCGGCGAACTGTTTCCTGACATCCGTGTGTTCAGCGTCCACGTGGTGACAGACGTTGACGGGGCCTGTTGCCCATCAGGCGATGTGCAGCGACTGTTCGGCCTGCTGCCAGAGCTTAAGCGAAGTCAGAGACAGTGAGCAGGGCTGAGTGTTCCCCTACACTCCTTACCCTTCTGTAGGGCATCAGTGCCATGTCCTGGGTGAGCCATGTGCTTTCTTGAAGCCATTTTAAAAAAAAAAACCTTTGGCAGGGGTCGGGGAGCACTGCTGTTGCATGAAAGCCGTACACACTGCTTGCCAATTTACTGTTGTTTTTTGTAATTCGGCCAAATTACACAGTCTCTCGCTAGAAGAAAGGCCTGGATGAAATTCGGTTCCGTGTCCTTTTGAAGTCAGGATTATTCTGTGTGGCATTAAATTAGTGATAACGTATTATCAAGCGTGGGGAGGAGGGAAAAAAAATAAGAACCAGAAAAGAACCAGAACAGGCCTTGCATTGCTTGTTCTCCTTAAAAAACACCAGCCCCCCCCCCCCCAGAAGAATACAGGGATTTACTTTTGGGCAAGAGTGGGTTTGTAGGATAGAGAGTAGAAGATAGAAAATGTCTCCAAGATGCCTATGTCTCGAGTGGCAGGCAGGACCTTAATGAAACATCTCAATCCATGTGGAAGTGTAACCTACGTTTGACATCATTCTTGAACTCACGGCTTTGCCTGCTCACTTCTCCCTACCAACAGTCTCTGGTAAGACGTAGATTGTAATTAAGTGCAGATGTTGCTGAGGCAGCTCCGCCAGACTGTTATTGTAGCCTATGCTGAGGACTTTTTTTTTTTTTTTCGTTCCAGCCTGAACTCGCTTTGAAACTTTACCAAAATTCCATGCCTTAATACAGTTTTATGTGGTCTTGAGTTGCACAGTGACCAAGACAGAAAGGTGAAGTTTTAAAGAGGCACTGACTTTTTATTGCTTTGTTTCTGTGCCAGGTAAGTTCTTACCTTCTTTTTTAATAACAGAAGAATTATGGGCGTTGTTATTGTTTTTGGTCGGCCCGCTTTGTCACGTTTCCCGTTCCACTTAATGACTTTGTGGGGCCTGATGGGCCTTGGTGAACATGGAGGGGTCAAGAGGTCGCTGGGATTACTGTTTCCTGCAAGTGCTCCCTTTTGCCTGAACCGCACAACATAAGATTTATTCCCACTCCATTGGTCTCTGCTGGACATTGGTCTCAAGTAAAGGGTTTGTGACATGTCAGCTCTCACATATGATTTTTAACGCGATGCCTGACTGAATGTCACGCTGTGAAATCCAGCGTCGGCCGAACGTAAACGTTAGAAAATGTGTTACAGCCGCACCTCGGAGACCTGAGCGTGAGGTCAGCAATCAGCGCAAGGCTCAAAGTGGTAGGACATTTACTAAGGGGGGAGGGGGAAGTGTGCATTAATGGTAAATGTTTAAATTTACACATAAACCTGAAAAGACAAGTTATCGAGATGCGCAATTCTGCATTGTTGCATATATCTGCTTAGAGAAAATATTTGCAAGGCATAATTATTGTATCATTGCACCCAGAAGACAATTGTCGCCAAAGTCATTTTAATTAGTCGTTGGTCTCCAGCTTTTTCCATGTTGTGACAGAAGGAACAGCAGGAACTGACATCCGCTCAGTTTTATCCTAAAGGAGAGCTGTCACTCTGAGGGAAGACCTCTGACATTGTGTGTGTGTGTGTGTGTGTGTGTGTGTGTGTGTGTGTGTGTGTGTGTGTGTGTGTGTGTGTGTAGGAGCGTGCGTGTGTGACCGCGGGGGGAATTTTTCTCACATGTGTAACCAGACTCAATCCTTTGATGCGTAGCACTAGTGCTTCAATTATTTTGACGAGGAGAGGAGGAAAAACTCCTCTGTTGTGGTGTGTAGAAAAAAAGTGCTTTTTTTTCCATTCTGTAATGATTAATTCTGAAGCCCACTCTGTTGACTACAGCAGCAATAAGCTGCAAGTATCTCCCGTGCACTTTGTTTTTCCAAAAAATCCTGTGACAGATGAGGGAATCTAAACATACCATTGTCTTCAAAACAGCTTAACAGCAAGCACTTTAATAATCTGCTGATGATGTGGGCTCAGTTCCTGAACACGAGAAGTTAAGTATTTCATTTAACGTGATGATTAAAGAGGCCGGAGCCGTGTGGTTTTGCGTTATAGAACTGGAAATCGAGCTCCATTTAAAGCTAGACAAAGGCTTCGAGTTGAAACGCAGGCCTTTGAATTTCAATTGTGGTAACTTCTCCAGCCTGTGTGGTTGTGCTCTGGTACTAGCGAATAACAAGGCCAAAAATACAGCTTTTGTAGGTCAGATGCTTGTAATAAAACTCGTTGCTGGCCTAACAAAAACAGAGGACAGCACATTACTGTAATATCTTTGGTGTTCGCTCGGCCAGTGCGTGGAGAGGGAAGGAGTGTGACCTGTGTGGTGTTTCATTGGCTGGCCGTTTGGTCACTGAACCTGTCTTGTACCTCACCGGACACCCCTTTTAATTGACCTGACTGTTCCTTGCAGCAGCCATATTGCCTTCAGTGTTGGGGGATGGACGTTGGATAGAAAGAGGGGATTTTGTCTGTTTGAGATTACAGTGAGGCCACAGCATACAAATGTTTTAAGAGAAACGTTTGAGTGTTGGCATTTAGATTTGTGGGGCTGACCGTGTACCGAGAAAAACCAGAGAGAGCCAAACAGCGGCTCGGCATTGCTCGTTCCACCCTCCATATTGGAAAGATTTCGCCAATGCCAGAGGCACACTTCTGTTTCAAGTGTGTCTTGTCACATACTATTTTTCTCATCTCAGCGCTCAGTGGAAGAGATTGGTTTCTCTGTTTTTGACTCTATCCGGAGTTATGGAAACTTTTCCAAGACACGTCTCCCATCGTACAATGAAATTGAAATTAGATCTGTGTGATTGAGTACCAAAAAAAAAAAAAACCTTCCAACTGATGTCATTCAGTTATGTGGTCTTCCAGCAGGGCGGACGTGTTCTCTCGTGTAAATTTGTGGAATCGGGAAGGCTGCTGCTGTGTGTGACTGTTCCTGTTTAATTCCGGACACAAAGCGAATGGCTTTCTACGTACGAAAATGAAACTGCGCGTGATCAAAGTATCTTGATCCGAGACGTGGCTTGCTTAAAGGCTTCCGGAAGAACACGCTTTAAATGCTCTGCCTAAGTTGACTTTGGACATTGTGCAGGGTTTTATTTAAGTTGATTTGAGGGAGAAATCAGCGGCAGATCTTGAAATAGTATTCTGCAGTTTGCTATTCTTGTCACATTGCTGTGATGTAACGGGCTGGAAGAAGGCGATCTCGTATGCAAACCTGTGTTAAACAGGGTAAGGAATCTGGGGAAAATTTAGCTGAGCTCTTAGGTCCTAAACACCTGATTAGTGCGCATGAGCCCCAGAGATTCGTCATGATATCAAACATATGGTAGCGTTTATGGAAATCAGCTCAAAATGAAACTGGGGATCAAGTGTTTTAATGTAAAAACCATGTTCTTATTCCGGCTGAAACGTGTTGGGGGTGTGGGTTTTAGAGGAGAGGAGTGAGAATAGTAAGAAGGGGGTGTTGTTGGGGTGAATTTCAATGATAACCCCCATCCTGGCCAGTTCCACGGAGCCCCGGGAACTGGGCTAAAAGATGAAGCCCCCCCCGTGGGACTGGGAACACACTGTGACAATGGGCCATTCAGGCAGACCTGTGTGAGCTCTCCACACCTGTGTACAGGTGAAAGGCAGCTTCTGGAGGTGGGATTGACAATGGCGGGTTTCACATAGCCTTAGTTTAGGCTTCCAGGTCAAGGGTCATGTTATACACCTGCTGTTAATACCTCCAAGCTCCTCACGTTTTTTTTTTTTCTTCACCTTCAATCACATTCATTTCAGACCTTCATGTGATTTTTTTCTTTTAGGTTTAAAAAAAAAGTAAATGCTAATTGTGAAATATTTAGTTTAAGTGATTAAAATAGCATGCTAAATAGGTTGCTATATGGACATAAATTTTTGGTGAATATTAGAAACATTTGAGGACACCTGTGCAAGCGACATCATTTAGCTCACTTTACTGAAATTAAAGCTCAGTAAAGTCTGGATGCTTGCTCAAACAGGACGCTAAACTGGAGAAGATATAGACGATCCTACAGTGTCTTCTGTTTTAGGCGTGTGCGGAAGTGTCTCTCCGGTTTGGGCTTTCACTCCCATCGGTGACCTAACCGCACTTCCGCTCCATCGTGCAGCTTGCAGATGCTTCCAGCAGCCTGCCGATGTTCTCTGCTTGACGAATTTCTCCTGGTGAAATAATCTCCGCCAGGTCCCCCCTCCCCTCCACGCCCCAGTTGGTTTTCTTGCCGTCTTCACCTTCTCAAACAGAGCTGCAGCGCATCAGCAGCTATGTGAAGTGACAGCTCACATCCTGGGGCAACTGCAGGGGCAACTCGCTGAAAAAGAGCAGCCCAGCACAAAAAAAACAGAAATGCCGCCCAGAAATGCTCTCTCTTCACCGATTACACCCCCCCCCCCCAAAAAAAAAAAATCATTGATTCATAAATGCATTTGCTCTAGTTCCCAATTGTTGCTGCTTCAGGGGCAAGTGTCGAGCCACACCAGGGTGCTCACAGCGGTAGGCGTGTGGTGTGGTGGGGTCACATGGTTCCCGAACCGTACGCCCTCGCCAGGACGGGAAACAGACGGAACTAGACGAGTCCGATAGAGCCACCGCTTTGAGGCATCTTGCTGAGCTCCACGACATAAGAGATGGACCAGCCCTGCTGGGCGGCTCCGGGTCAAGGTCGGAGCCAACGACCTGCTGGTGCCTTGCTTGGGTAGCGGGATGCCTCGCGGTTTGTTCCATTGACCCGGCACCATTAGCAATCCTTCAGCCTGCTCTCAGCTGTCTGAACGGTACGCTTGGAGCTGTAAAATAAACGGCTGGGAAAACGGCCTCTCGTGAGACTGTGTGAAGATTGCTTATTTAAAATAAAGCCCCTTCATAAATTGGCAGCAGATGCACGCAATGTGTTTTGTATTATATATATTATTACATAATATTTAATGTTTTTTTTTTGTTTGGTGACTGTTAGGAGGACTCTGTAGATGTATTCTAATTTCAGTAGCCCTGGTAGGGAAAAAAAAAAAAATTAAATGGGCTGAAAATGTTAGTTTTATATAAAGCCCCTGTTGCACCTCTGACATCCCTGATCAAGCAGAGAGGGAAAGGAGCTGACGTGGGACATAGCAGTCTGAACGGCTGTGAAAATCAAAATGTAATCTTCAGGAGCAGCAAGGTCAAACCGGCCGGTTGTTGTGGCTTTGAAGTTGATGGTGGTGTTGTTAATTGTCAGAGCTGGCTTTGGTAAAGGTGGTAACAATTTAACGAGAGTGTAGAACTGCGGGAACTTTATGCGTATCAGGTGTTCGCAGATGTTGTGGACCTGGCAGGGGAGAAGGAAGGGCGCTCTCTAGACAAGAGGCCAACTTAACAACCAATAATTCTTTGTTTGCTCAGCCAATGGCCCCGTAATTGGCTGGAAGGTTAACAGACGGCTGCTGATTGGACAGCTGAACCAGCTGCTGCTATTTTTACTGTATGCTACCAGACAGACGCTTGCAATTATACTGCTAGCATCCCCAATGCTCTCTTTGAGGCAGCTAGGCTTTTTACCATCATACAGGGTGAGCTCTGATTGGTCCATCAACGTTCTAAACCAACTGTAATGTAAAAGCACAAGGACAGGAAAGCAACTGCACTCCGTAAACTTACTTTTTAAATTTAGAAACGCTCTCAAGGAAGGCAGAAGGCACATATTAATTTAATAAATTACAGTTTATTCTGAAACGTTCACAATTTTGTCTGCCTTTTCCGGTGACTTGGCTCTTGTGTTTTGTCAGCTGAACACTCTGTGCTGCCTGTTCTGCTGTCACCTCTCATCAGTGCGTGTGGTTCCTCTATTAAAAATTAGCACGTGAGATCCTGTGCTCCCATTGGCTCTCCAGCTTGGGCCAGCAGTCTGAGCTGGTCCCAGCCCCTGACTCTGCTCCTCTGACTCATAGTGTTCACTTTTTGGATCTGTTTGTCTCACACATTCGGAATGGCACATGACTTTGGACGACACACCCATCCTTATATTGTATGGACATTCATGTTCCATGGATCACGTGGTGTACCCCTCGCTGGTTTGTGTAGAAATTGTTAGAACAAGAAATCTTCATTTGCCTTATTGGCCTTTCTCACTTTCTAACCATAACAAATAGAGAGCCAGATTTTTCCCATAAAAGTATTTCCCATAAAAACATTAGGAGCTCACAGGTCACAGGATCGAAACTGAATGCTATTTGTAGTTAAACATGTTCATCTGACTTCAGTCTCAGGACACATGTGCTGGAAATGACAGATGATTCGGCTTGGTATCCTACCCCCCCCCCCCACATACACACACATGCCCCTCCCCCACCAGTGCTCACTAATGTGGATTTAAAGGCCCATTTGTCAGCCTTGACGGGTCACTGTCAACAGGCCCCTGTCCCTTGCCTTCGTGCCGCTGGCCGACCATGTGACAGGGCCTGTATTTATGTCTGCACAGGGGGTGGCTGGCCCTGCTGAGCTTTTAGTTCGTTTTAGTTCACTGGTTTGGGTTGTGGGTCCCAGACTCCAGGCCTAATTGAAGGCAAAGGCCCTATCTGAGTCCAGCAGAGTCCCCCCTCCCATTTGTTATAGCACTGGTGTGTTGATCCACAAACAGGCCTTGTGGGAAAAAAAAAGTCCTTGGGACCATTGAAAGCCCCCTCGACCTTGGCTGTCAGACACTTTAATGTGGACAGGCGCCTTTCCCTCAATGCCCCAGTCATGCCTGGCAATGCGATTGGACAGCGTCCAGCAGGACAGCGAGAAGCACAAGGCCATAAGGTCTGAGGGTGCCTCAGCACACTGGACTGAGGCTCGTGGCCCACCAAGTTCACTGTAATCCCCTGCTACACCTACTCGCTAGGTCCCCATTCTAAGATGGAAACGTTATGTTGTGATCTTACAGAGCTGCTGTAAGAAGTCCGGTAGAGCGGTTCTTGATCTGTCTCTGTGCAGCGAACAGGCATCATGGCCGTGCTGGTAACCAGGAGCGTGTCAGAATGATTACTCTGTTCAGAGCTTGACCATTCACAGCTATTGGGCCATGAGGAAGATCTCTGCTACATTTTCTTCTTACTCGATGTTGTGGAACGATATGTTTAAGAAGGCAAAAAAGTCGAAAGGTTGATTTCCCATGTCAGCTTTGCTGGTGAATGGGAGCTGTAGGGCTTTTGGGGCAGTTGGAATTAATGGCTTCTGACAAGTCCTCATGCTCTAACAAACATTGTGGTACTGACAGTAAAACTGTGCTCTTATTTAGCATGCTGTGTAGCAGGCTAGGTGTGCTGGTGTGTCCAGGTGAAATGCCATTTATGATGTCATCAAGCGAGTGCCTGTCACGTAGGCCTGCATCGATCCGTCAGACCTGCCGTTGTAGTAGTCTCGGTGTAGCTTGGTAGTTAGAGTATGGGATATTTATCAGTGTTTCTGTCTGGAATTACTATGTTTCGCTGCTTTTTTCGCTTTCCTTGAGATAAAAAAAAATGTGCTCATTTGTCCGTCTTGGACTGTACCATTCTGCTTCCTAACCAGAATAACATTTTTTCTCTTCATCACCCCCCCCTCCTGTCTTGTCATCCTCTGTTCTTTTCCTTTTAGACTCAGATTACCCCCCTCTCCCTACATACACTCCACCACCAGCACTACTTTCCTTCTCCCCCCCAGTTCTCTGTCTCTCCCTGGCCCTCTCTGCAGCCTGTCAACATCAAAAAGACTGCGTAAGTGGAGCGACCGGAGTGTTGCAGAGTGTGTGGATTGCATAGCCATCTCTCCTTGTCTCCCTACCCCCGCCGGGCCCCCCCCCGGGCGGGGGGCGGGGCGGGCCCGGGGGGGGGGGGGGGGGTGGGGGTGGGTGGTTGT
>JABJVR010000083.1:381375-422569 GCA_025773905.1 Chitala chitala
CCCCCGCGCCCCCCCCCCCTCGCTCTTTCCCTCCATTCCCAGTGGGGGTGTTGTTTATAGACCATTATAATTTATAACTGAATAGAGTGGATTTAATTTCAGCACAGAGGCTCGCCAGCAGGGCGCCAGGCAGCGATCAGACGAATCAGCAAGCTGCAGAGCCCGCTCAATGGAAAGTATTATCACCAGCCACAAACGGACACTGTTTCTCCTTAAACAACTCCCCCGATGCTCTCAGGCCTCCTCTTCCCTTTCATTCATCTCTCCTGCTCCCACTGTCCTTCAGCACCACTTCTCCTTCCGCTGTGTGTGTGCGTGCTCGCGTGTGACTTTCTTAAACACGTATTTTTAACTTTACCGTTCCTTCTTCCGGTTGGCCGGCCCAACGACTCGGCCCGCTCGTTCCCGTCCTGCTTGCCGGCTGGGCGCCGCCGACCGGTGCTCGGTGCCGATCCGCCGGTCACGGGCGCCTTTGTTTGCGCTCACCTTGTTCATGTTCACGTTGGTATATGTGGTGTAAGTGTACACTTGTGGTGTAAGTGAGTCGCACAGGGGAGCCGTGTGTAGAAATAATAGTTTTGTTTGGTTAATCTGGAATAACCCCTGTTCTTTACACCTCTGTTGACTTTGGAACAGAAAACCTGAACCCCTGTACATGAACGCCAAAATGGAAAAAATAAACGTTATTCCTCTATATTCTACAGTAGTATTTAACATATTATAAATACCACTTTGTCAATGTCAGTAGTTTAGTCCACAGTTCTTTGTTGAATACATGTAATATTTCTGTTCTTTGATCTGCGTTGTATGAAATTGTTTTAAATTGAGTTAAAAGCTGATCTTGGCTTTCACAGATTCCAGTGAAACAGAAATAACAATAACATTAGTGTTTGTCGTATGAATATGCCTCATATTGGCACAGCTAAAGTAATAATACAATTATTAATGATGATGTTGACATTATTATAAATTTATATTTCTGCGAACATACACATGCTTATGTAATTTCTCGTTCGTCCTTGTTGGGTACCTTACACGGGTTTGTGTTATGGTCATTCGCCGCCAGTAATTAATGTGAACAGTTTGGCAACAAGTCTTTTAAAATGCTATTAAATCAGGCACTAATGGTATGCTGCGTTCCTGATAGTGACAAAAGGACTTTTGCTTTGAAAAGTTTAAACCGGATGTGCATTAATGCTGCCTGTAACTGCTGCTGATTTTTGTTGTAAAGTTTTACAACAAAAAGTTTGCTGTTTGTGTTGTAAAGTTTTACAGGAGACAGAAACAGAACCAACAAAGTATACATTTTCTCCTGAAGTCCGGATAGAGAGCTAGACAGCCTCCATCAAAGTAAAAGTCTTATTTACAAATTTCTACCTCTGGTTGCCAAATGGTTACAAAATGTTTAATCTGTAAAATTTGTTATGATACTATTTAATTACCTTCAGTAAACAGTAGTTTGTGTCACAGAAATGCAGTTTTACACAAATGTTATGCACCAGTTATTTTAGAAGAATTATTTTTACATTTACATAAAATTACTTGTTTTAACTAGTTAAATAGACCTTAAGTTATATGTATGTACTATCATGTGATGTTATAGAGCAACAGATCAATACAAAATGGTTGTAAAAAACCAAAACGACATTAAATTTAGAGAGAATTGGTTTGTTTTGCACTGATCCATTTTAACACTTATTCATCACCTGCCTCAAACATAAAATGATGTCGACACAAACATTTCTTCTCCGAGGGAGCGGTGAACCTGGCCATGTGTGTGATTTTTAACTGTTTTGTTGTTGGACATCTTGAGCAGTGAAGCGCTGTTTTTCAGCTGTTCTGTCATCCGCACTTCGTTCGTTTTTTTTTTCCTCTGCTCTGTTTTCATCTTCGTGTTCAGGTTGTGCCCCTCGTTTATTTCCTCACCGTTCTGGAGATACGGCTTCTGCCTATAAATCTTAAAATGCGACGTCTGAAGAGGCATCTTACTTGAGAAGTATTCCTAAAGCCTGGGGGTGGGGGTGGGGGAAGTGACAAGGGGGGCCCAAGGTAGGCAGGTAGGCCTCTTGAGACACATGGCTGCAGAAACAGGGTTGATTTTTAAACACAAAGTCATTCTGAGTACCGGAGCCCCTCCTTGCAGCCAATACTGGGATTTTGTGAATCAAGACAGTGCAGATAGTTTTAATCACCGCCCCCCCGCCCGCCCCCCCACCCAATCAGCCTTCCACTTTGTTTTCATTACATTGTTTTATCCCTACTGAAGTATGACCGACGTTGGCCTCAGTTCAAGAATAACTTGAGCAGAGGGAGGCCCGGATATGTTGCTGCATGTTGAACGTGATACTCACCCCACGTATAAACACGCTATCGATCTGCAGTCGGGGCCCAGCTGCAGTCTGGACGTCAAGCCGCTGGGACGTTTCCTGTCTGCTGATCAACTTCCGCCGCTCTACCTGTGTCACGTTTTACTCTGCGCTCCGGAGCGTAACGTACCCCCGAGGTCACGTTTCTTATTTTCAGAGCATGTTGTTGAATCTGGAACAGTGAGAACTTGTAGCAGCAGCGCTGAACAATAGAGGATTAAGAGCTAAAACACGGGGGCGTGTCAGGAGGAAATATACATCTACTTCAAATGACATACGTGCAATAAAGGGCAGAGTTCGAGTAGTTTAATATCAGCTCTGACAGCTTGTTTTCAAACACATTTGTAGAGTTAGTTACTTATAATGCTGATCAGTTGTTGAACTTCGGAGCTGGACTCAGGTGAAGGTCAGCTGCTGCAGACTCTCGGTACAGTAAGTGATTGCAGTGAGGAACAAGGAGCTGTTTAGTGTGTGCGTGTGCGTCTGTGTGTGATTAGGAGGGGGCGGGGTCAATCTCTGCTTCGTTGCCAGTAAGTGCCCGGCTAAGACAGGCGGGCGTGCGTCCCCATGTTCCGTCTGCTGAAGTCCGAGACGCTGCCGGCTGCAGGGCTATGGGGCCGATCCGTCCGCTGCAAGGGGAGCTGGGTTGCCATCTTTCTTCGTTTAGCTTAATTAATACCTTGTTTTTCTGAGAACTTTGATGAACAGAATTAGTTTTTTTCCTTTTTATTTCCATTTAACCCCTGTAATAATTGTAAAAGAGCTCGATGACAGTTAGAAATGTTTAAAGACTCTTAACGATAATACACACACACACACACACACACACACACGTGCACACGCACACATATATACACAGAGGAAAAAATATAATTTACATCAAAAGCCGCAATTAGCTCATTGCTTTTGCTGGAAGTTTTTAAACCACATTAAATAAAAAGGAAAAGACATGTCTTTCTCTGCATGTACCGAGTTTCCTTGGCGAAACCCGGCTGGACGGGTTCAGAGTCGGGGCTCGTCTTGTAAAAGTCACTCTGCAGCCGTTTTTATTACCGAATATCTCAGGGCAGCTAAAATGGACCGGCTGCTCATGAGTCCTGGCTGTAGGAGACATCACATTTCACAGGGGCAGAGAGAGAGAGAGCGTGAGCTCTGCCGCTCCCATCTGTTTTGCTTTATCTTTCGGAAGACGGACGGGCGCGCACTGCAAAGCCGCTGGCCTGGTACCACCACACTTATTAAATATGTGCAGCAAAGAGCTTTACAGGCCAGAGACCCAGAGCAGCGGCTCAACACTGCCGCTGCCCACTGGAGCAGATACGTCGGCCTGGTAATCCGGCCATCTGGAGACCCGGTTCTGTTCCTCCTGGTAACCTGAATATCAGGCTGTTGGCTTGAGTGATGGGAAGATAACTTTGAAGGTGTAAACGTGCCTAACAGCCTTCCATATATGGCAGGCTGTTGTAGGTTGGGCCTGCTTGGTGCTACTGGAGGACATGGGCTGGACACAGACTTTTCACAAAGCTGGAAAAAGTCCGTTTCACCCATAGTTATGACGGCTCTGTGACAGAAACCGTACAGGGAGAGGAAAGTGAATGGGAGGGAGAAAAGAGACATAAACGGCCTGATTTGTGTTGTTCCATAAAGTCCTAAGTTAGGTGGGCATGAACCCCGTTCCTAAACCTTAGCAAACTCCAGGTCCTGCTGCAGCTCTGGTTGTATCCAGCAGTTAGAATCTCTGTGCTGGGTTTATGGCTGTTTAAACTAACCTGTTGCTTTACTGCTGGTCTGCTGACCCGTGGGAGCTGTTGTCCTGCCCAGCCAGGCTACTGGGGGCTTGGAGGCACTGTCCCTGTTTTGAGTTTGGGAGGGGGGGGGCAGCGAGAGGTGTGGGAGGGGACACATGTGATCTGCCTGGGAGATCAAAACACAGACTTGATGAATGTCAGAGCAGAGGCTGGCAGTGGAGGGCAAGCCACGCTGCTCCCAGCTTTGAATTGCTGATCAAGGTCGTTCTCAGTTCATTAAATTCTGCTGAGAGGCGTGCCTTTATCCTTGGTGCCGTGCATGCTTGCACACAGACACACTCACACAAACACACACAAGCACACAGAGGCATGCACTACTGACCAAGACTGTAGAGCAGTTTTATTACATAGAGAAAAAAAATCTTTTTATATGACTCATTGGTAAGAGAGGAAATATATGTAGAAATATAAATGTCTTGCTTCACCCCCCCCCCCCCCCCCTTTAATAACCTCCTGTGCTTTCTCATAATGGCCAAGTCCTGCTCAAAGCCAGTGTTGTTTCTCCCTCTTTGTGAAGAGCTGTGTGTGTTTGCTGCATTGTAGTGCTCTGTGGGAGGTGCCTGAAACCGCACCGCTCCTGGAGAGAAGTGGCTCGGCCCGCCTTGGCCAGCGAATGCTGCCACGCTTTGCCCTGTGCAGTGTCTGTGAGAAGGTGTCATTTTCCTTCATTGCAGTAGCAGACGAAAACCCGCTTTTCCACATGGGGCAGCTCCCCCCCACCGCCCTCCAGACTGCCCATCTGTTTGGGCCAAGGGGCAAAGAAGAAAAGCTGCCTGTCATGCAAGGTTAAGGTGGCCGAGTGCAATTGGGCAAGTGAGAGACATCTGGCAGTGTCCTGGGGAGATGGGGAGCAGAGCGTGTAAAGACCCTGTCGTCGTGTGCGGGGACGCGACAGCCATCGCTCAACTGTGTGTGCGAGGCCCACTCTGAACTAATGCTGTTGCCCCCCTCCCCACCCACCTCACAGGCAGTGCAGTGGGTCTGCCTCACACCTCCTGCTGTTCAGAGCATCACTTTTACTGAACACCCGAGTTCCTGTCCTGCCTGTCCAGGGCACCCCTTTAACAATCTTCTTTACCGACTTTAATATGATGTTTGAAATTTCATGTCCAGTGACTGTTTTTGTATTGCCTAAACACTTGTTTGAGAACATATTTCCTGAGCTAAAATGCACATTTGTCATTTCTGCATTACAGTACATTAATAGTTAGCTGCACATGAAATAAATGTCAGGTAGTAGGACTGTATGTCTTTATGTATGTATCAGACATTTACTTGGTGCTACATTGCCAGATGTATAACTGGAAATGTGTCTGTAACCCTACAGTTATATGGACGTGGTTTCAAAACACGGTAATGATGTAGGCTAATATTATTGAACTTACAGTTCCTGTCGAGCCCTTTTCGCTTTTAGATATGAAGCATTTTAAAAGGTTATAAGAGATGCGGGAAAAAGAACATGACCTCACATCTCTGAATGTTGCCCACATATTAAAGTCTTAAATGTTATTGTCGTGGCTAATATTCTTTGAATGCTGTGACAGGTGCTCAACTCTGCAAGCCTCGAACCCTGGCAGTTGCGTTTCTCATTGATTTTCTGAAGAATACCCAGAAGCTTTTGCTGTGACAGTTGCCAAGCCCTGAGATTATGACCCGCCCGTTCACAGAGCTGGCGGTTAGGTGAGTTAGCTACAAGGAGATTCCCCGATAACAGAAGCTACGTGTTATTGCAGCGGCCCGTTTGGAAAGTTAAATTTATTGCCGCCATGTAAATAACATGCCTGCAAGGCAACTTATTATGGTCAGCTGAGATGTAGCAGGTATGGTTTAGCTGTGTGTTTCTGTGCCTTCACGTACCTGCTGATGTAGAACAGCCCAAGAAGATAATGCCAAAATTGACTTACGTTCACATTACACAGACTTCGCCTATGTTGGGTTATATAAATGCCTTTAATGTGTGGTAAATGTGGATGTGGGAAGGAAAGTGAAACCAGTCACAATTTATCATATATTTTTTATGTATATATTTTATTAATCTGTATATTTTGTACCTGCAAAGCAGGCAGGATTCACCGTATTGTGACACAGTACTGGAGCTGTTTAGCCCTTACTTCTCACAGCCGAGATGTTCCATTAAAAATGTAGAGGCGTGTTATTTACGTGACCCTGTGAGCAGATGTGCAATTGCTTGGCTGAAAGTGTCGGGGTCTGAAGGCGAGGCCTCATATTTAATTTAGGCAGGCACAGCGCTGCTTTGGGGTCTGTTGGCACTAAAAGGGTGTAAGAAAACAGAAATGGCTGTCACGAAGCCTCATGAGCCTGGTTAGCACGCGCGGGGCTGCACTTCTAAGGGCCGCCAGTGGCGGCCTCAGCACAGCGAGCGAGTTTTATTGCGCATTCCCGCGAGGCGAAATTTCCGTGTTGTATGCCCAGAATGTTAAGACGTTTCCGTGGCATCTGCCGTTTTTATTTTGGCCTCCGGTGTGCCGACCTCATGTTAGCGTTAACAAACAAAGGCAGGGAGAGAGTGACCAAATGTCACAGGCCCAGATATGCTTGTGTATAGTCTTACTTTTTGGCTTCGCATGCCATGACGCATGGCTTGCAACTCATTAAAGCTCCAGTCTGCAGGCTTGTCTGTAATTTGGGGGGGGGGGGGGCTTGCTTCTGTGGTGCCCTATCTGGGGAACACAGACTTGACTTTTGCAAAATAATAGTCCATGTTTCCAATAAAACCACTTGAGCAAATTCCTGTTCTGTAGTATCAAAGGCTGTGCTGCCAGGGGGCGTGAGTAAATACTGTGAAGGAAGGGCTGGGTGACCGGCCTGAAATCAGAATCTGTTTGGTATGTGACTCATAGAGAGATGACCTTTTCCCACATTACAGCACGCATAAGCACGCTGCTCTCTTTGTGTCTGAAAGGGCCTTTAATGCTCTGTGATGCAGCATATGCCTGTTTACTCACTGACCGAGTCTGATGTTGTCCTTCCGTAGAGGTGGTCTGTGCCCTGCCGGTCTTCAGTGGGGTTGCTTGTTTGAGTGGTCCATGCTGCAGTTGCTGTCGTAGACAATTACATTGACTTCATCTCAGCTGTAACTGAAATGGGTTGTTGTGTTTAATTTGTTGAGGGGGGGAGTGAACATCAGTTGAATGTATTTTGAGAGCAACTGTCAATGCCAAGAATTTTATTTAGCATTTTTGCTGTACTTTTATAAACATTTGCACAATGGCCATTAATCTTATCTCTAATACAGTTATGCTTTTTTGACATAATTTCCCCAATATTATGCTTACGTATTTCTCTGCAGCTTTGGGTCAAAATGGAATCAGGCACGAGGCAGCAGGTGGGTCACAGTGGCACCTTTGTTGTGGGTTTAAAGCGGGGTGAGTGAGTGGATGACAGGCAGGTCCAGGTGGAGACACAGCACAGCATATGGACATTATGCAAATGCAGATGTAGCTACAGCAGTCCTTCTTAAAATCACCTGAAGTAAATGAGTGGAAAACACGATGGCATAAACAGGTGCTGCATTTCAATCACATATCTGTGGCAATGTTTGTTTTTGTGGGGATATAAAAAAACAGTATTGAACAACATAACTTTTTACGTTCAGAGCTTAACCTGTAGTCCAGTCTATTGGGCAATGCTAGATGTTTGTATGAGATGAAGAGGGACTGCGTGTGTGTGTGCGTGTGAGAGTTTATTGAGGGGAATAGAAGTGTTTGGGGTGGGCAGTTATACCCGTTTCTCACCCTTTATGTACACTGTAGCACATTGTCTTGTGTGCTGGTCCTCCGAGCACATCCTCACCCCCTCCCCAGATGTCCGGAGCCTGCTGTGATCACACACTGTTCATCCTGGCTGTACGGCCTTCTCCCCACGCCAGTCCGGACTCCTGTGGTTACAGGATGTACAGCGGAGCGTCGGTGGTCCTCCACACGGAGTCCCAGGGTGCATTTCATACAGCATTGCAGTCAGTAGCTGCAGAAGGAACAGACACAAGGCATAGATGAGCAGAATTTCTGGCTTTTCTCCTTCTCTGTGTCATGTCTCACTGGGTTGTGTTTGCCATTATGAGCCATTGTCAGAGGACATGGTAGATTACAGATTTTGATGGTGCCTGAATTGTTCTACCTGCCGACTAATGTTAAAAACATGTTTTTTTTTTTTTTATACCGAGCTCTCTAAAGTTCAGACACGATGTTTTTAAAGAATGACACGCAATGGATCACAGACCAGCAGGGATTAATTTTCCTCCCACGTTGCATATCTATTCCATCGCGTGTGAAAATCACTACGTGTTGATTCTGGCCCATCCAGCGTGGACTGTCCCACACGGGGAGCAGGTTGGGCCCGGCTAGCTGTCGTTTGTGGAGTCATGGCCAGCCTTGTGATTACCTGGCAGCTTTCTCTCTCCTCACTAGTGCCTCTGCTGGGGGATCATTGCCATTCCATGGGGGAGGCTGGGGCCCAAATGCTGCAGGTAATTTCATGTTCAGGAGTTTCAAAGTAAAAATAATTTGCCTCCCCCCGAAGGCTGGTGCCGATGGTCCCCTGGTCCCCATTTGGCACAGGAGGGCCTGTGTGGCTGTCACCCTTTAGTAGGTTGGAGGAGGTGTTACAATACCACCAGGGTTCCTCCATACCTGAATGGATATAGAAGGTCACCTCCTTTTACACTCATATCTGTCTGTGTTTCTCCAGGGACAGCCATACTGGAACAGATTCACAGTGTTGGGGGGAGGGTTACATGTTATACTCTTTGTGCCCCATGTCATGCTCTGAGGCCCCAGCCTGCAGGAGGGGGTGCGGCAACCCACAGTTCACCAGCCCAACAAACTTTCCCCTGCAAAGAGAAATGCCCTCAGCTAAGGACCAGTTCATCTGCCGGTCAGACTAGCCTTATTTTCTTTTAATTGAGTTAAGATGGGCAAATAAGAGGTCTGCAGTTGTGCGCTGAGAACAGTCATTACCCACAGAGGCTGCATGTGTGCGGACAGGACGGGGCGGGGCTGGCTGCTTTTGGGTCCCTCACACCGCCAGGCAGCACAGTACAGCTGCTTCACCCAATGCACAGGCGCACTGAGGAACGTTTGTCACCAAGCAGACCGATGTTATTCCCAGACTTTGTGATCGCATCCCAGGGAATAATTACTCAAGTGTGATTTCAAGGCAGAAGAAAACCGAGTTTCAGTGTGGTATAATGGCACGTGTGTGTGTGTGTGTGTGTGTGTGTGTGTGTGTGTGTGTGTGTTTCTATATTCGATGACGGGTGTCAGCAGAGGTACAACAGACTGACAGCTGCTACAATAAGGCCCTGGTGTTGCTCTGGAAAAGTTAACTTCAGAGCCGAGCAGGGCCAATCAGGCGTGCTCTTTACACTCAGCATGTTTGCGTCTGCTGTTTGTTCTCACTACATGTAGAACTCTTCTCTCTTGCTGCACGTTCACTCAGATCAGCCGAAACATAACGGAAGCCTCTCTCTTCATTTGTTTTTAATCAGGTGTGTTGCGCAACCGTCATATAGTATGTTTTGATAAGAGAGTGGGATGGGGGGGCTCTGGATATTCATCTTACCCCTTCACCCAAGTGACATGCCTGATCCTGTCAGTCACCTGTCTGCCAGACACACCACACATGCCAGGCTGGTAAACATGTTGCACCAGATAGACCTCCCAGACATTTACAAACAACTTTTGTTTTGTGTTTTTGTTTTCCACAGGTGTTTCCTAAAGGAGTCCCCCCCCCACCCCATATCATTTCTGTGCATTTCATTTGGCTTTATTATCGTTTTGACTTATATTTGGTTTTGAAGCATGCCATTCAGCCCATCACTGTACTCCCTCCTTCCTGTTGCCTTGTTTGGTATGGCGTCAGTGTGTGAAAGTGAAGAGGAGAGGACGGTGGAGAGAACCATGGGGGCTGTGTCCAACCTGCCCCACCCCCCCCATAAAGCACAAAGGAAGACGCTCTCCCCATCCGTCACAAGGTTAGGGCCATTAGCCTCCAGGCTGTGTTAAAGTGTCAATGTCAGGGGCGTGGCTTTGTGTCTGCGTCCACTGCCTGTAACCGCTCTGTTCACTAATGGTCAGCTTGTGTCCCTTCATAGGGAAGCAGAACTTCTGTCACAGTTGGACAGTGCTGCATGGTTTCGTTTGTTTCTTCGTGATGTAACAGGAGTGCCAGACTGGATTTGCTTGATCCCTGTGCAGGGATGCAGGTGGATTGTGGGTAATATATTAGAGCCTGCCAATGGCCAACTGCACACAACAAGAGGGGAGGGGCGTGATTCAACATTTTCACCGTTTTTGGTGCCGTTTGTGTAAACCAATAAAATGCAGACACGTTGATCGTAACCATGCGATCAAATGTGACATTCATAAAACGCCTCTCAGTTTTGTATGTAAGTGTTTATTGATGCTCACAGTCTCTGCACATGCAAGTCAGGCAGCGTCACTGTTTTTTCAAAACATCTACGTTTGTTAACCGTGTTAACAATTGTCTATTAAAGTTGCCCACGGCTAGACAGCTGTTTTTTAGTCATATAAAATACTCCAATAATTTGTTGTTTAGTGACAAAGTGCGTTCAAATTGTTCTGAAATATGCAACGCCGTATTCAGATGTAAAATAAAATACTAGCAAATACCTTGTTGTTTCTTGCTGCTTTTGTTAAACCCCGCCCCTCCCCTGACTCCACTGTTGGTGTCAGCTGCGCGGAAGCACATGTGATTTGGGAAAAATGGAGAGGTCGTCACCCTCGTGAGAGCTACACTAGGACTCGAAAAACAAGTACAGCAGAAAAAAAAACTGCTTCATTAGCTGTTAGGGACATACCAAGGTTCAAAGGTCAACTGGAGGTTAAACTTCAGGTGGGTTCCACTGCAGAATGTGTTGTTTTTCATGGCACTGGTGAGGTGTGTGGAATCACTCCTCTTTGCCCTGAGCTGTGGTCTCTCTGGACAATACAACCAAGTAGTCCTTATCGTGAGGTTATCGTGAGGACACCTGTCTGAGCACGTGTGGGGCGCTCCCCGTCCCCTCTCCCGTGTAACGCGATCCCCGGAAGGTTGTACAGTAAAGTGGGACGTTGCACTGGTAAACAACCTACTGTGTACTTTGTTCCACAGGCTGCTGGGAAGAATACCTAACGACTGGCATGTGATTGTCTAGTGTGTTGGGGTGCTCTTCCTCCGCTTAGCACACCTCATGTTGAACACTCCTTAACCATGCGATCAGTAGAGCGTTCCAGACCTCAGGACCTCTAGCATTTCATTTTCGCAATACTCCTCCACACACCCTTTGGCACCAGCTGGTGTTCTGCCATCGTAATGTGCTTTGTAATCGTCTCCAGCAATTATAACAGCGAAGCACACAGTGATCGCTGTCCGTGTGTATTTTGGAGCATTCTGTCCAGCCAAAAACAATAGCAGTGAAAACAAAGCGGCGGTTAGACGGGCTCACGGACAATCCTGCAGGCCTGTGAAGAGGTTTTCCGCGAGCCTTTGAAGAAACTGTTCCCAAACTGCCACTCCGCCATAATGAGATATTGCAGCGCAATTACCGTACATGCAGACGTGGTGGCGCAGAACGGCCTGGTGTGCCAGAAATAAAGGCGGACTGGATAAAGGAGTGTGGTGGGCAGTGATGGGGTGGAGTTTTGGGGAGGGTGGCGGTGGTAAGGTGTGGCAGTCCTGGGTGGGTTCTTTGGTGTCAGAGTGTGGGTGTTTGGGGTAGGGGGCATTCTGATTTCTAAGTACGTTAGGCTGCACATATGCAGTTGTGAAAAAGTGTTTGCGTTCCTTTGTTCTGTTGTGTTGGTGACAGTTGGCCTCCTTTGCCAACCCCCCCCCGCACCTTGCCCCTCTGTCCTCTCACCTGAGGAAGCAGAGCTGCTGAATTATGGAGTCACTGGTGCCTCATCAATACTGCATTGGCACAAACATGCTACAGTTATGGCACCGGCGCGGGCCTTAGCGAAGGATTCATTTTTAATTAGTGCTCTGCTTTTGACAGTCTGGTGAAACGTTCTGATGGGTGGGAGTTGGGAGGCACAAGAGCGTTATTTCAGGAGAGGAAGAGAGCCTTGGGGTTGCACCGTCACCCGTCCTGTCACTTGCTCACTCTGCTGCTGTTTCGGCAGGCTCGGCCTCCTCGACATCTCCGAGAAGTGACTTTCCCAGGTCTCTGACTGCACTGGATGCGATGCCCTATCATTTGTGGACAACCTCTTGTTCATAGCAAGCTGCGTAAAAGACGCAGGCGCTGCTTTTGTGAGGCAAGTTGTGTGGTGTCAGTTAGGGGGCTGGGGAAAACCCCAGCTTCTCATCCCTCATGTGCTCCCATGTGCAAACAATAAGGCTCCACCTCGGTAACGGACTGGCCGATTCAAAAGGCAGATAAAGACGTGGTGGAGGGGGGCAGTTGGAATGGCTGGCTTTGTCTGCATCTCAGTGACTCAGACGCTAGGAGCCTTGCCACTTTGGGCTGGGACCTCTTTCCGGTGGAGAGATGAAGTGGGGGGCCAGGTATGGGGATGACGAGGCAGGTGCGGGAGTAGAACAGACACGCTACAGGTGAGGGCCATGTCAGATGAGTAGGACAGGTTGACAGTGCTACACCTTACGAACTGACCCTAGTCCAAATGATCGCCTGCCGCCCTGTTACCCTTCCTCTCCCTCACTGCCGCCTTCGGTCACTTCGTCGTAGCCTTAACACGTTGGGCTGTCAGACTTGTGTGCTAACTCGCCCGGGGTCAGCTCCAACGAGCAGCCGGGAGAAATGAAAGACGCGCCACGATCGAGGACAGGAGCGGGGTCAGCAGCTGGTGCAGGATATGGCAGTCATTTATAAAAATATGCTTTCTCAAGCCCATGAAAAAACAAAAAAAAAAACAAAAAAAAGCCCCTAACCCAACAGCTGGGAAGGGTTGGGAGTAGCCCCGAGGCTGGTAAGTTCCCTTCCAGATGGGGAGGTTAGGCTGGGGCTAGCCAGACTGCTCCGCTTAAACTTCCGATTCCCATTAGGAGAGGAGAAGATTGCAGGGAAGCAGGGAGGAAGAGAGTGAACTGCTCTGTTTTCCAGCCTGCTTAATCAAATAAAGCAGGAAGCCTCCCAGACGGAAGAATTGTGTTTATTGATATTTATGCGCCTGACTCCCTATTTATTTTCAAAATTTTCTCTGGGAAAAAAAAAAAAAACTGAAATTTTTTTTTTTTTCGTAATCCGTAATATTCGTCTCTAAATAGGTTTGTGTTTAATTTTATCATTATTATTATTTTTTTTGCATTTTCAATTCACTTAAATTGAACCACTGGGAAATTTTTGTATAAAGTAACCAATATGACCAAACAGTAAATACACATCAGTTTATTTTAATAGCATGTGGTGGATGAAGTGTGGAACAGGTTTGTAAGTAGGAGTAGATGACCCTTGTGCCCGCTGGTTTTGTTAGGCCGTGCTCTCTGCGGACCGCCCCACGAGGCCTGCTCTGAGTATTGTGTTACTTGCAGCTAAAGCAGAGTCCTTTAACATGTGAAATTGGGTCTTAATAAGAACTGCGAGAGTCCGGGACGACTGTTCGGTCTTAATAGGAAAAATGTATACCTTTAAGCCATGGGAACGGAGTTCTAGTACCTTGTGTGTGAGTACGTGCCAAGACTGAGTCACCCGGTGCTGAGTGGTGGGCGTCTGACAGGGGGCTCACGAAACCTGGCAGCCATTTTTAACAGTACATGTGATATTCATTGAGAAAGACTCCCACCATTCACCACTACCAGTTTCTTTTTTTGTTTGCTTTGCATTAATGTCTGTATGATGTTATTCAAATGGAGGAAAACGCAAAGGTTGTGGTGGGAGGGGGCGGGACGTGTAGAGGAAGCCCTGAGCCAGAGCGGCCTCCGCCTCGTCGTCCCACAGCTGCGTCACACTCGGCTTCGTGTGTGACCGTGAATGCGAATTGGTGCTCGTTTCTGTTCGCCCGCAAGTCTGTCAACATGGCATAAGCATTTTATTGTCGTTAAGCGAAAGTCCATTTGCTTTTCCAGGCAAACAGGCAGAATGAAGCGTGCATTACCATTGACCCTGGTGTTTATGGTGAAGTGCATGAGGGCCCCCCCCCCCCCGTTCTCAGCCACCGTGTGAAGGTTCTGTCTTTTCTACAGTACTTGAAAACATGGCCAAATCTAACCAAGATGTTAAATAAGGAGATTCTTTGCGTAGAGTAAAGTTATGCCTGGGAACACCTCCGCTGCCATACAACTGATGGAACTTTATTATAACGTGTGACCAGATTTTTCAGTGCAATGAAAAATTTCAGCTTTATTTCATCAGAAGATGCGACTGAGGGATGTGCACTCCGTTACACCCCAGCAAGAGTGAGTTTGTCTTGTCACGTGATGCTATATGCCACCCTGTCTCACAGAATCTGTCGGACAATGTAACCCGACACTACCTGCAGCCATTGTCTGCCGCCTTCTGGACCCTGAGGTCATGGCTCCTCTGACCCCTGGAGGTCAGCGTGCCAGGCCGGCTCTCCCCTCAGTGTGCCGGCAGCGTCTCTGGCCTTCCCACAGACATTATGGAGCTATTATTGGAGGAAATTGAAAACACTGACCCTGCCCAGATGCGGGATGCCATTTGTACAGACTAATTGCAATGTTATGAATGGGGTCGAAATTTGGGGGCGGGGGTTGCGGAGCAGGCAGTGGTGTGGCGAGGTCACTAAAAACCGAAGAAGAAGGAGGTGCCGTTCGGCACTCACGCTCCAAAAGTCGTCGATTCGGAGCGCGTGATGAAATTTTCCAATTGCAAACGTGAACTTGGGCACCGCCGTTTAAAATTTACTGCCGTGTACCGTACACGGACACTGTGTGTTAATTATTAACACTGAGCGCACCTTCGCTTGTTTGCACCACGTTCATCGCTGTAGATAATATGCTGTAAATTTGGACAGTTTATAAAGAATGAAGTCTGAGTACCAACATTCACTATCCTCTTAATCATTAGTGTATGTACAAAACTCAGAATAAGTAGTCACCTTTTCTGTGCAGCTTTTCCTTAGTGCACAGTGGTGTAATGGTTTTAAAATACATTAAACTGCAAAATAACAATAAATGCATCCACCATTGCTATGTGGAAATGGTCCTGTCGCTTGAGTAAGCGTTCAAAGAGCTGGCTTGCCAATTTTACCATCACTTCACATTATGGAAAACAGTGCAGCTAAACCGCAATAAGCAGCTACTTTGTAATACTAGCTGCTCTGGTGCGGAGGACCTCTGTGCCTGTTTCCACTGTCTCTCCTTGTTTGCATTTCAGACAGGACAAGGTCTCACCTTTTAATGAAACTAAACAGCAGCCCGATTCGTTAACGGCGGACATTTCGAATTAAGAGGCCGCCGCGCTGCGAATTCTCAGCCCGGTACTGACACCTGACCCTCCCTTGTTCACTGTGATTTTTTTTCCCCCCTTTCATCGGTTGACAACTTGCCAGTTAACAGCATTTCCAAATCATAAGCGAGCGGTAATAACTTTGACACAGGACTGGTAGCTTGAACCAAAAGCCGAGTAAGGGTATTTCCCATGGCTGTTAGCTTTCCGTATGCATTTCTCGCTGGAACGCGTGTCCGGCGTATCCGTGACGCCGCACAGGCCCAGTTTTTTGGTAGTGTCGGCAAGAGGGGTGGTATGGGAGGGCAAGGAAGAACAAAGTGTCTCTGGCCGAGTGTGCTGCTCAGTCACAAAGCCGCGTGTAAACGGACACCTATCGGCAGCTGGGCTGTTGGCTTCAGGACAGCTTCATAGAGGGGGGGCACTGACCTTTCGGTCCCCCCTCAGCAGTGCTGACCAGGCCACTTGCTGCCCCTTGGGCTGCCCCTCAGCTCGTCCGAGCCGGAAACTTCAACAGGAAGGCTGCCTCGCTCCACTTCTAGGTTTTTATTTTTAAATCAACACTTTTCTAAGTTTTGTTTATGTGGAACAACAACACAATAGGATTTATAGCACTGTAATGTAAAGAGAAAGGCCAAAGTTCTGAAAATAAAGCGTTCAGACTGCCTGTAAGAATGTAAACTGCATTCTGAGAGAATTACACAGTTACAGAAGGTTCTCGATTCTGTACACATTCAGAACGTTTCCTGTTAAACTGGCTGCGCGGTCTCTTTCGACAGGCCAGGAGGACGTTTAAAATGATCTTTCTCACAGCGTTTGTCTTCCGACTCTAAACACAGCATGATATATTAGAAACACATGCGTGTTTCTTGTGTTTTACAGACTTGCCGCTTTTATGGATTTTGTGTAACGTACTCTTCCGCAATACCAGAGGAACGGCTGTTGATTACTAACGTGATTAGGTTTGCTGCAGAGCTGGAGAGTTTAGCAGAAATGTTTGTCATAGCCATGCCGTTTTTATTTGTGGACGCTGGTTTATGGGTCAGTGAATCGTGTGCACCTACATTCACTTCCAAGAATGGCGCAACTGGCCCGCAGGCCATGCCCTCTGCTGGGCTTGAGCCGCCTCTGGGCCCTGCATACCAGGCGGGATGGTAGCTAACAACCGTGCTTGCGCTTACACGTAAATCACCCGTCGAGAAGGTGTCATCCTCCATTGGTAATTACTGACAGGCCGCTGTTTATGGCTTGCACGTGGTTTCCCCACCCCTTGGCTTTGTGTATCATCTTAACATGTGTGTTAGTTTCAAAGCGTTTAGCGGAAAGTCTGTCAAATGAGGCCAGCCTTGCCTGGATGTGCAAGTTTAAGGGCAGTTCAGTGTTACTAAAAAAAAAAAAAAACTCCTGTAGAGTTTGAGGCTGTCGTTAAACGTACTCCAGTTGTTGTGAGAGTTTTTTCTGTCCATGAGGACTTGGCTTCAGTGTTAAAATGACAACAGCTTTATTTATTGATGGCCTCAAGGTTCCTTTGCGGCGGGTGTTGGCTGTTGAGTACGGCTCTCGCTCCTGGCGGCGTGTCCCACGCGGCGCTGCAGTCGGACCAATGCGCGGCTCCTTCATTATGCATTTGGTATGCATTATTTACAGCGCCAGCAGAGGGTCCAGCTCGCTCGCCAGTGTCGCTCTGAGCGCGTCTCTTCGCGCCACACCGGGGGGCCAAGCAGACGCTGGCAGGCTCGCAACATCTCTCCTCGTGCCAGGTGATGGGCGGCTCGTCCGGGATAGAGCCGCTTTAGTGCCATGCGAGGGAACGGACCTCTAGCTCGAGCTCGCAGTGTCATGGGAGCCACACAGAGACAACAGTAACTGCAGCGCTTCGCTGAATCGTGAGGATAGAGGGCTGCATTCGTCGCCTGCAGATATTCGTTGGGTTTGAAAGCACTCACTGGAGGCGCCAGTGCTGCAAGGCGGGGGGTATGCTTCTCCTTGGGGGTGAGACATCCTGCCAAGAGAGTCGCCAAGTACATTTAGCTTTTTCATTGAAGCCTTTTCCAACAGTTCTCCTTTTCCAAAGTTCTTGACAGCAATTTCAGCAACATCAGAGGTTCAAGGACCGCTGCACTGCAAAACTCGACTGGTCTGAAGGTGTTGCTGTACTGCAGATATCAGGGTCAAAAACACAGGGGTGGTATTGCTCATTAAAAAGCAATTGGCATCAGTTAGATTTTAACAATAGGAGCACTATTTTGTATCTATGGACAACGGTCACTGAGATCACATTATAATTAGAAATCTGAAGCGATCATAACTGAATTTAATATAGCCTAATACATGAACCCTGTGCAGTAGCTGGGGGATTTGATGTGAGGATAAGCAATTACAGAACTGAGACATCAAAGCAATGTGAAGTACTGTGCTATTATGTATTTGAACTTAATCCAACCAGCAAAAAAAAAAAAAAAAAAAAAACGTTTAATCATGTTACAGTTACAAATCATGTTTTCATGTCAGAATTGAACCTTTTTTTAATCGGATATGATGTATTTCTTATTTGTATTATGTGTTAAGAAATTCCTGTGGCATTTCTGTGAAGTCAAAAAAAAAAAAAAAAAAAAAAGCTTCAAGTGTTGTAGTCATCCCAGAGCCTAGAGCAGTATAAATATTTAGATGCCCGTGGTTTGGGGCAGAGACAGTAACAGTAACTGGGCCCTTGAACTCTTGCCTATCTTGGGTTGTGAAAGAGGTGTGCCACACCACCCACTCCACCTCTCCCCTCTTGGTCAGCTTGGTCAGATGCATATTGGCTGATCTGTAAATGCTGGTTGACAGGCCCCCCCCATCCTGAGTTTCACATTAGGAACAACAGTATGGAATCTCTGATGGAGAGCCGTTTCCGTAGGGACTGTGTTCAGGGGAGGCGGAGCTGCAGGGGCTGGCTGAACTTCCTTTAGAGGTGTAAAGGATAAAGGGGTATGACGACCAGGAGGGGGAGGACTGGCACTAGCTATGGGAACAAGGGGGCTCACAGAGATGGGTGCCTGGCTTTTCTAGGAAGTACCGCCATACCTACAGGCTACCATTTTCCAGTGGATTACATCTCGGAGAGCGTTTCTTTATGGAGAACTGCTTTGTAGTTGCAGCACACAACGAAATCTTTTTTTCTCTGCCTCCCTTAAAAGCACCAGCCGTATTTACCTTAGTGAGAAGGGCACATGCAGGGGCCCTGCCTGTGCAGACAGGAGTGCACCTTACCTGGCTGAGGGTAACTGCATACATATTGCGACTGTAGGTGATGGCAGACCCCTCCCCACACAGTTCCACTTCCTTTTATCGGACCCAGTGTTGGTTAATGACAGCAGGGGCTGCCAAGTGGTCTCTGGACCTAGAGACACTGCTCCATGATGGGCAGCACGTGACGAGGAGTCGACTGTGTTTTCTCCATTTATCCCACCATGTGGCCGCTGCATTAATAAAACGCAATTATCGCTGTTTTTTGGACGGTTGGTTTCTGTGAGGGAACTTTTCTACACCCCTCTACCCACACCACCAAAAAAAAAGACGCTACAGCGTCACAACACAACGTAGGTCGAGTTCCAGTTAAATTAAAAAACACATTCTGCGTAATTCAGCGTAATCTAAAATTCCCTGAGGGGCGTAGGCCTCTTCCCTTGGAATTTCATTAAAGCGTCAGAAGAGAGGCCTTTCTTTATCTGGGATGTCAGCGCCGGCCCAAAGTGTGCTTTAAGACGTGTCTCTGTATGGTTTGGTCCCATTCTTCGCATGGTTTCGTGTCCTGAGGGCCCGTTGTAGTGGGAGAGCGTTTGAGGGGCCGTCTTTGTGCTAAGTGACAGAAGGGCGAGTCTCCGGACTGGGGCAGCTTTGTTCCTGTGCACCGCTGCAAAATATGATTTCAGATTGGGACCTTGGGGCCATCCCGTCAATGGGTGGTTTTTACTTTCTGCCAGAATGCTAATCAGCACTGTGTGGAGTGGATGTTCCGGATAAAGCCACTGTGTTTCTCAGAGTGACTGCTGTCCTGTAGGCGCAAAGAAGGAATTTAGTCATCTATCATCTGCCAGAAATTAAGCCCCCCCCTCGCTGCCCTGTTCTTTTTCCTCCGGTCATATCCAGACCCCTCCCCCCTGCCTCATCTTTGGATGACCTCTTGGGCCTGAACTCATAATCACTAGTTCTTCAGGTTTTTGTCTGTGTGTGTGTGTGTGTGTGTGTTGTGTTGAGTTACTAATCCATGTTGCTGTTCATTTACTCTGCGTGGGGAACCCTATGGGTAAGAGTAACACATGGGCTAGCACTTTAGCCTTGTATGATGAAATGTCACAGATATTTGTGACAATGTGGGACAGAGCTGCTGGTCATGTTTTCCATGTTTACGTAGCTCTGTGCAGCGTGTGTCCTCATGTAACGTGGCTTTTCTACCACCCTACTCAGAGAGGCAGAGAAAAAACAACTCGTGAATGAAAGCGAAATCTGGCAATTGTACTTCTCTGCCTTGCTGTGTGACCAGTCTCTCGACAAGGACCGAGTGTGGCTTCCCCCATCGCCACCCCTGGCCCAGGTACCCAATATAGAACTGCCCGAGCCATTAACAGTGCCTCCTGCAGGACTCCACGAGAAGTGCTGCTTGCCTTTAGTGATTAGCGGTGGGTCACAAAAAGGCAAGGTAGTGTGGTACTGTCACATGGGTGCCCCAGACCTGTCCGCCCCTGTTTGTTCCTTGTGTCAGCACCCCCATCTCTTGCTGCTTTCCTCTTTAATGAAGTAAACTGTAAAAGCGTGGCATGTGGTGAGATGGAGATAAGTGTTTATAGGTCGGGTGGTCGGAGGTTACTTGGTTTCAAATTATTTTTTTTTCCCCTGTCCCAGCCCATCCACTGCATTTATTCCCCCCCCATAGTATTTGCCTCTTAAAAGTAGCGGATCTGGTACATGTCCTTACAGACTATAATACACTACACTTTGAAACCGTTTCTGTATTTAGTTTTACACAACATTAGCTCCAGCTTGTGTGTGTGTGTGTGTGTGTGCGTGCGTGCGCGCGTGTGTGTGTATAAAAACGTCTCACTGGCAGAGTACAGTATGTGGTCACAGTGAGGGATTTGTTCACATTAGGCCTTCCAAGATCATATAACATAAGTGGAAACAAATGTGGATGCTTTTTTTTTTTCACGGTGTTCTCTTGTAGCCATGGTGGCAGCCCGAGAGAGGCAGGGGATGTACAGTGTGTCACCCTGGTCTCCTGTGCTCTCTAATGGAGTGAAGCCTTTCCACAGTGGAATCATCATGGGTGTTAACATATCTGACTTTATAATATTACTGCTTGTGTTTTGGTGTAGAATCAGCACGCTCGTTTCTGTGGTTCTCTGACCTCTGGCGTGACGTGACCCGTGCGTTTATTAGTTTGTCCCTTAGTTCGCTTTTTGCCATCGACACGAGCCGCCGGCTTCCCGTCTGACGGGCCTCACAGCTGGATTCGCTCTTTATCTCTGTACAGTGAAACTCGTGGTTTTCGCTCTAGCTTAATATGCCATTACGTCCCGCATGTCTGAAGCTCACATGCAGGTGACCACATGCATTCCGAGCAGCTCTACCCCTGGTGTTCTGCACGCTCCAGAAGTCACATGGCCGCTGCATTCTGGTCATACGATGAAGACCCCGGTTGCATGCAGGCGCCTTTAGTTCCATGGTCTGAGGCAGAATATGTTGATGCCCTGAGAGACATGGGGGGGGAAGCTGCATCTACGCAGTCCCTTGTGAAACAAAGTTAAAGGCTAGAGGAAAAACATGACAATTTTTCCATGGTATTGCTAAGACTGGAATGTTTTTATCAGGGTTATTTACTCGACTCCGGCTTGTGTAAGTCCGTCCGGCGAAGGCAGAGAAAAGATATTTATAGTCTGAAAGCCACAGGGCCTGCTCTAGTGACTCCTGACACGTTTTATGTTTTGCCAGTGGAAAATAAAATCTGTACCTTTTTAGGTACAGATATGACTGTTTACTGGCTTAGTTAACTCACAATCATGCAAAGGAAAAGCAATTTTTTTTTTGCACATCTCATCTAGTGTATAGAGTGTGCCAGGTCTGTACCAAGCAGCGCCTGTGTGTCTCAGGACGGCAGGGAGGCTAACCAGAAAGCAAAAGGCGTGTGTGGGGCAGTGTTTTTGCCGACAGGGCAGCGTGAGCCTGTTTACCTTGGTGTGTAACACACTGCAGATTAAGTGCTATGGCATAAATACTCCGCATTTAACTAGACCATAGTGGGATATATTTTACGGTAGATTGTTGCTGAATAGCTAGGCTGGACGCAAAGGTGGTATAATTTTCTGTAGCAGAACTGATTTTAGAGCGGTCCGCGATTTCATCATAAGTCTGCTGTGGGTCGTTGCAGTTGGGAGCCTGAATGTGAGTCAGACTGACCAGATCAGAGATGTTCGGTTTACATCACTGCTGGAATGTGCCACTCTTATTACTGACGTCGGAGCCTTAAGTGAGCCCGGGGCCCTTTGGCTGGTTTGTATTCGTTTTCTATTTATGAAGCCATGTTGACTTGATGAGGCACGGTGGTGAGCCGTTCCGTTATTGTTTTGGTTCTCGCCCAGGGACAGGACAGGAAGGACGTATACAGAACGAGTTTATATAAAGCCAGAGACGGCGCAGTTAGAGGAAGGAGAAAAGATAGCAGTGATCCGGAAATGAAAAAGGGTTTCCTCTGGTCCTGCATTGTGCGACACGTCTGGTCCGCTTGCTGAAAAGGTCACGGTGCACTTTTGAACTTTCTCAAAGAGCAGCCCGGCCTTCGTTTGTCAAGCAAGGGAAAACCCATTTTGTTTCCCAGAAAGGCAAGCGTGTGTCTATTGTGTGTGTTAATTAGGTCTATGCCAGTGACTTCCTTCTGTGCATGCTGGCATGGGCACGAATTTAAAAAAAAAAAGAAAAAGGATGGTTTTTATGGAGTTTATTTGAGGAATTAGATCCATGGTATCAGACTGCCGTATTGAATATTTCATCGACTGTCTGTGTGCCCTGTGCTGACCCACCCGCCTCACTTGTCACCCTCACTGGAGACGGAGTGTCGCTTCAGATCAGGCAGCCAGGCATGAAGCTCCCTTCACATTTCCTGTGAATAAACTTCAGCGCAGTGTGGGGGGGTTGGCATATAAGCACAGATCACTACAAGTAAATACAGTGCTGCCAATCCTGTGTCCTTCCTCCACCTCTTTAACACCGCTGCCCTGCCCCCAATCCAGAGGCTTTTAAAACAGCGCATAGTGGAGTTTTATTAAAGATGCTTAACGTTTAAACTTATTTACACATCTTTTTTTAAGCCTTTGTTTTGTCAGTTTAGCTACCATCCTTGCTCAGGTGGTCTCCTGAATTTTACATGTCTTGTTACGTGTGGTTTTGGGAGGGTTGTCCCGTTAGTGTCAGATGTTCTTTTGTCCTCAGACTTTTATTTTTTGCTTTTAGGGTTTTTGTGGTGCCTTCCAGTGGGCCCCTTCCTCGTCACCCTGACTTCCTGGGTTTATGTAATGGTTTATGTGCAGATTACATTTGAATCCTCCATTAGGCTCTCATTAACGGAGACAGTGATTTCTCACACATTAAAGCGCCAAGGATTGGAGAGTTTGGCCGCAAATTTAATTTCCTACCAGCCATTGGCTTATTTATGTAACTTCTCATCTCTTGGTGGGGAAGTACCCTCAACCACAGGAGCTTTTAAAAGGAAGGCTTTGGAGTAACAGGCAAGGCCAGCATCCAGGCCCTTTTTGCTGGCCGCTTCTGACAGTGCTCCATCCCAAATGCCTTCCCAGAAATCCCAGCCCCACACACCACGCAGCTCTCAAACGCTCAAACACTACCCACTGTGGGCCAGTAACAATGGTGGCTTTGGAACGATTTTTCAGAACTGTCCAGAAACTTGTTTTAGTTGTATTTTTGCCAGCAGCAAACCACCAGTGGCTGGGAATTCCCCTTGAATGGGCCTAGGACTTTTTTTTTTTGATATGTGCCACGTTTTTTGTTTACTTTGTTTTCCATCTGAATCACATGGAAAAGCACAGCCAGTCCACTGCTGCGCTGCGCGTTTTCTTCACGTGTGAATCAGGCCCAGAGTCTGCAGCCAATCAGCTTTTTTGCCTTGCCCACATGACCATTGATTTGAAGGGATGCAGTCGGCGCTCTGCGGGTGCAATCAACGTGTGAATTGATCTGAAACGGCGCAGTCGATTTGCACCTCTGTGCTCTCGATGTGCGATATGATCTGAAAGGCTACAGTCAGTCAACCATCTTATTTGCTTAATGCATGAATTGATCTGACAGAGTACAGTGAGCTCGCCACTGTATCATGGGATGTCTGTTTCTGAGTGTATCCAGTAACCGCTCTCCAGGCGCCCCGAGCTTCTTTGCCAGCGAAGCCGTGCAGCTGCCCGTGGCGGATCGACACGGAGACGCGCCCATGTCACGCAGCTTTGCTGGGTGGACCTGATGGGCGGCTGTTAGCGAAGCAGGCTGCTGCTTCAGCGACTGTTATAAGCGAAGCTCCCAGAAGCCCCTGGGCCCCTAACTCCATTATGAGCGACACTGCTGTGGAAGAACCACAGATTAGCATTGCGCCTAGAGTGCTCTTGGGGCAGGATGGGGTGGGATGGGGCGGGTCATATCACGATGACAGACACTAACAAAACCACACCTCATAGGGCAATAGTTCTGTCAGTCTTCTTTATTGCTCATGTAAAAATGGTCTCTCGCTATGGCTTCCCTCCTCTCTCCCTCTGTTGAGCCTTGTTTATTTTTTTCTCATTTGGCATTTGTGTGTTTCTGATCAGCAGTGACATGCCTGAAAAAGAAACACGAGTGCATCATGTAAGCGGTACCCTGTCTCGGCGAGGGTAACTCCGAAGGCTGGCAGTTTGGACCGCAGACCTGGTCGATAGCCTTGAGAGCTTTGCGGCTCCCAACAGTAGGAGAGATCACGCACTGGCGCCTCTTCTCTGCAAGACCTCCCTCTTCATGCTTCGAGTGAATCTCTTCCTGCTACTTCGCAAACACAAAAAAAATTAATAAGGGGTGTGATGGCTGGCAAGTTTGAAAAAGTTTTAAAAAAAAATTCTTCAAGTTTGAATACGCCACTCTGCGGTCATATTGAATAAATAAAGCAGATACGTCCATTCGTTTCCGGGTTGAAGCGAGAGTGATGAAGTGGGCCGCTATTATGCTTGTAAATACCGTGGACATAGTTCAGCGTGGGCTCAGGACTTAAAAAGTGTGACCCGTGTGCTGGTTCTTAATACATGAGAGCAGGAGATGAGATGGGGGTTTTAAAGGGTTTTTAAAAGGATCTGGAGTGAAGGTCACTTGCCGATGCGTCCGCCCCGCGCCTTCGCCCTCATCTCGCCCGCGGAGTGCATGAAATTTTCATGGAGGAATTAGGTTGTTGCTCATCTTGCACCTTTCCGCTCATGGTATCGACAGAGGCGGTGAGCCGCTGGAGGCAGATAGCGTCTTGGTGACGGGCGCGCCTCGCCGACTCTCTGCCGCTGACAACATCAGAAGTGTTTTAACAGGGTTTTAATGGCCGGCCTTGGCGGCTCCTTGGAGGTTTGGAAAAGGCTGCCGTGAAAACACTCTCTGGCTGATGGGAGCTGACGTGTCCTCCTTTTCTGCTCGCCCGCTCCTGGTTCAGCTTGTGTGCTGCTGAGGAGAGCCCCGCCCTCCTGGAAGACTAACCCTCCCTTCACAGTGGCCTCTGCAGTTGCCATCCGGCCTCCCCACCTCCCAAACCAAAACAGTCCCAGGTGTGATGCTCCCTTCCTGTTTCCTGTGAATAAATTTCAGTGCAAATAAACATGACCCCTCCTCACCCCTCCTAATTTAATAAACCTACAGCCTCTCCTCAAGATGGCACTAGGACGTTCTTCCCTGTCGGTCCTACTTATGCGTGGTTGTCCGTCTGTCGCTGTTTTGCTGATGACGTTTGATGGGTGGGGGTGGCCACAGGATGTAGAAGTTGTTGGAAAAAGCGGTGTAAAATCAGACGTTTGATACCATATGTTTCTGGCTGGGTGCTGATGGCTAGAAGGAGAGATGTGAGCGAATTAGTCCAGTCTTCCAGTGTAGCGCTTCTTCAGAGACCACAAACTCCATTAGAGTGCAAAAGTGGGTTACGACTGCACTGAACCGGCAGTCACAGGGTTTGGCCCTTTAAGGGAAAAAAAAAAGTGTTCTAAATTGATGGGAAAAGTCATTTCAGAGTTTACTATGCCTTTTCCCACATGGGTCACTGTGTCGCCTCCTTTTGCACCCTTCCGTTCTCCCCTCCCCTGCTAGTGATTGCTCTGTGTTTGGACCCTCCGGAGCACCCCCCCTCCCCCACATCTCCGACCCTCACCCCCTGGGCAGCAGCGTGGGCCTGGACTGGATGAATAGGAGCCCTGTGTTACGGCCTGGGCGACTCCGCTGGACGTGCTCATTAGAGGAGTTTAGCGACACACAGGCGCTGAATGGGGGAGCTTGTTGCCTGGGTTTCCTCCAGGACAGGCCTGAGGCCTGGCTCCGCACTGACGCCTTCGTCCGCCAAACTGGTCTTGTGTGTCCGTGGACTCTTTATTTATTTATTTCTGACGCTGGTGGGACAGCGTTGACCATCCTCACAGCTTCTGTTCTCCAGTACAGGCGACCAGGGGAGGAAGAGTGGGATATTGGGAAGTTGTCGGCAAGTGGGTGCTCTGAATCGAGGCCTATGTGGAGTGAGGGGTGGGGGGGAGTTCTGCATAAATGAGAGCCCTGCTGCTGTCATGGTCACTGCTGATCCAACGTGTCATGGCAGCTTTTTCCACATTCTCACCCAGCCACTAATACAGAGGCCCAAAAACACTGGCAGCAAATTAGGCTTCTGTCCCGAGTTGCGTTGACGTTGCATCACTTCTGAGAGCATTTATTCCCTGCAAGACGTTTTGCCGCCGAGTGCAAACCTGTGATTTAACTTCCCTCCCATAAATTACTGAAGCCTCTGCATCTCCGGTTCCACCATGGATAAGTATGCAGCGGACGGAAAACACGGTGACGACAGCACCCATCCATCCGGCCTAGCAGTAAGTGGGTAGAGAAGAGGAAAAGTACGCCTCATAATGAAATAAAAGGACTGGTCACACATTTAAGTGGTAAATTAGAGCTAATATATGTAGTGATTTTGCCATTTTTATATCGTAGTCACATGTAAAGCATTTCAAACAGAAACTTCTTATTAAGTGACAACCTGCCGGATGGAACATATCTGATCCAATTTTCCCCTCGCCGGCTTTAAGAAAATTCATCACCCATGAGAGAATGAAAGCAGTCAGTGTGTTACACAGGGAGCCGAAAGTTCAGGCTCCCATGAACCCTGGCGATGGGCGGCCCTCGAGGAAATCGGTCTCACGTCCCGGGGATTTGCTTTGAGTCGCGGCCGTGGCGGTACGACAGCACGCGGCGGAGTTGTGAAAGTTCGCCTGCGCTGCATTTCCTGCTCATGTGCCTCCTTTATGAGCACCACGACTAGCTGTAGGGGAGTTAGGGAGGGGCACATGGGGGTTGGGGGTGATGACGCTGGTTGATTCTATGTCGCTGGATTCACAGAAGTGTTATTCTGTTCTTCTGCAGTGTGTTTGCTTGCAAACAGCCCATCCAAGAACTGTAACCTGAATGAGTTTCTGGGAGCTCAGTCATATTGATATGCTAAGAACAGGAAACCTAGAGAGGATGGGCTAATTGCACAGTTGTACATTTTTATTAGCTTTGGATAGTTAAATGTATATTTTACTATAAATAAATGCTCTATTGAATTTATATATATATATATATATATATATATTGTGTGTGTGTGTGTGTGTGTGTGTGTGTGTGTGTGTGTGTGTAAGTGTGGATGTGTGTATATGTATGTATGTATCGCTCTATATTTCTGGAACACTTATTTCCTTGGACTTTGGAAGTTGTGAAGTGTTTTTCATGTCACAGTTGGGTATCAGTCCAATGACAGTGCCTCGGTTGTCAGTGTTGAGCAGAAGTGAAGCTGCTTTCTTCAAAGTCAGGAGGGGGACTCCTTTCATTGTTCTTTGCAAAAAGTGTCTCGGTGTCACCCCATCACCATGTTGAAAGAATTAATTACACAGCTGTCTCCCTGCTTTTTGTGTCCTGTTTATGTTGCACAAGCTGCCCTTGTCTTACATGCCAATTGGCTGTGCACAAAGTCGCTCGAGCGGCCCTACGAAAAACCGCGGCCGGGACATGTGAGGTCATCTCCCGAAGCCTTACGCTGACCCAGGTTTGAACTGACAGAACAGCGCGTCGAACCCGGAGAAGCGTGACGGCAAAGGCATGCTGTCCCGCGCTCGTCTCTATTTTCGCCGTAGCAACACTGTCACCTCTCTGGTGCCTAGCGACTGTCGAGGAAATGCCTTGAGACAGCTTTGAAAGCATGCAGGTCCAGGAAGATTCGATGCAGGTTTTTTGGATGAACTACTGCACGCACACACACAGACACACAGAGATAGCCACTTACAGAATCCAGTGTGTCCGATCAGATCACCGCATACTTGGGCGGCTCTTTGCCTGTGCTCTCTCACCTGTTTCTGCCACTGGGAGTTACACCATCCTCATCACACGCTCGGGATGAGAGAAGAACCTCTTCCGTCTCTTGCACAGACACACAGTCAGTTGCCATACAGAGGGGTGCCAGTAAATGGGGGGGGGGGGCTGCTGTCCCCCCGAATTTAGCACCACTGAAGGTAGACGAAACTAACAGGCAAGTAGCATTAAACAAGGGGTCAGCGTAAATTTGGCTGCAGTTGTTTGTTGAGGCAGCTCTTCTTCCTTCACCAGAGTTATAGACACAGCTGGGGCTGTCTCCCCAGGTGCTAGCTCTGAACAGGTGAGCTGACAGGTGATGTTAGCAGTCCCAGCGGGGTGCCAGCAGACCATCATAAAATCACTGAGCTGACAGAAGTGGAGGATGGACAGTCATTGTCCCATTGTCTTCTCTGTCTGCTGGGTGGGACACAGGAGGGAAGGTCTGTACATCGGCTTTTGCTGTGCCACCTAATAAGACCGGCTGATTACAGTCTGTGTTCCGCTGTGTCACCATCTTTAGTTTGTATTTTGTGTTGCTGCTGGAGTCAGATGGGCCCATGCACTCAGATTAAAGTTTTCTGTCGAATTCTCGTTCAGCTTCAAAGAGCTTTTTACTGCATGGTGGAGGATGATGACACCTAAATGTCTTATCTAGTGAGCAGAGATGGAGAGCACAAGGCCTTAGAACTTTCCTGTTCCCTGCATGGTGCTGGCTCCTCCCTTCAGCCAGCACCTCCTGTTCTCCTGAGTGCTGGTCAGCCACGCTGGGGTGGGAGCTGGTGGGGGGCCACAATACCTCACATGCTTTTCATTCACAGCATCACGCGTCGCTGTGCCCTGACCTCGGCATTCTGGTTTTATGAGCTGGTCATTAACTCTCTGAGCCTGGCAGCAAAATTCTGGGGATTTGAAAAGTTTTAACATGTTTTCAGTCAATGAGACGATTATAAGCCACTTTACTGGATTATACGGCCGAATGGGGGGGGGGGGGTTTGTGGTAGAGCCGCTTGTGCCTTAGCCTGAGTCCTGGAGGTGTTATGATCCACAGAGATATTGTCACACCTGATTGCCTAGCTCGGGTAGCTCAGGTTAGTCAGGGCAACTGTTGTCGTCCGCTGAATAATTATGTTACCTGTGACTTCTGAAACAGTCTAAAAACAGTCAATATAAAATAACAAGTATAAATGTCATTAAATAAGATTCAGACGCAAACTACATGCAATGCATTGCACAATAGCAAGGCTGCAATGAACATAATGTAGCTGTGCTGTGCTGTCCACACTGGTGTAGAGTTTCTTTGGAGCTTGGTGTACTGTCTTCTCCCAGGATGCCAGAGTCTAGGAAACGCATTTTAGTAGCAGCTAGCTGTCTGCAGCCAGACTGTAAAGATGCCTTTTTGTCAGATTAGAGGTCAGTGTTGACACCGCAATTGTCCCATTCAGGAAATTAGCATAGAGCAACTAATGCATAGTTTTTAATTGAGTTCTGCGTTTGGCTTAGTTTGCAGCATACACAGTCTCCCCCCGCCATCCGCCACAACAGCAACGTGCACATAGCTGTTCCCCTACCTGTCTTAGGCCTATGCTTGTCTGTTCCCTTGCAGGTCTTAGGCCTGTGCTCGTCTGTTCCCTTGCAGGTCTTAGGCCTGTGCTCGGCTGTTCCCCTGCATGTCTTAGGCCTGTGTTTTGCTGTTCCCCTGCATGTTTTAGGCCTGTGTTTGGCTATTCCCATGCATATCTTACGCCTGTGTTTCACTGTTCCACTGCATGTCTTAGGCCTGTGCTTGGCTGTTCCCTTACATATCTTAGGCCTTGGCTTGGCTTTTGCCTTGCATATCTTAGGTCTGTGCTTGGCTGTTTTCCTGCATATCTTAGGCCTGTGTTTCACTGTTCCCCTGCATATCTTAGGCCTGTGTTTCACTGTTCCCCTGCATGTCTTAGGCCTGTGTTTCGCTGTTCCTCTACGTCTTAGGCCTGCATTTCACTGTACCCCTGCATGTTTTAGGCCTGTGCTTGGCAGTTCCCATGTGGTTAGAGTCCACGCAGGTTACACACACTGTAAAGTGCTCTTCCGACCCGATTGGAAAAACTTGTTTTTCTGTGCCCCCTCCCTCCAGGGAACAGCTATAAACAGTGGGTTGAAATGTTCAAGTTCAGTGTCAGTGATGTGAGGGATTCACACCTCCCTGGCCTCCCAGGACACATGACCCAGCGCATTGACATGGTCTTTGCAGAGACAAAACGGTGGAGAAAACAGGACTTCTGCTGCCTGATTTGTTTCGCAGACAGATAATAAGCCACACACACAGAACACACGGGTCGAGCGTCCATTCGTTACTTAAATCAAGCCTTTGTCATACAGGTTTGATGTGACTTGGCATTTCAACAGATGCAGAAGTTTGCTGGCAAACAAGGAGAACTACTTGTTTAACTACTCCTAAAGTGACTAGTATTAAATCATTGGCCATACGGAATTCCCACAATTCCTGTAGTCTGTGAAGGAATCCTTTCTTGGAACTAGCCTTTGATCACTTGTTCTATCGCCTGTGTGTCAGTGATGAAAGAATCAGCCAGGTGTAGCAGAGTTCTCTGGTACATCTCACCCACCACATCACTATCAGCCCAGTCCATGTGCACTGCGCTTCAGTCCTGCTTTCCATCTTCTCAGGTTCTGCATGCCCTGCCATTTGTACACTTTATACAAAAATGCATACACTATGTTCTAATGCTAACCACACAATGTAGCCTCTGTCTTAGGTGTGCGAGTGTGTGTGAATATGTCTGGTCATGTCTGTTTGTATCTTGCACGTGTGTGGATGTGTTTATGGATGCGTCTACACGCATGTCTGCATTTTTGCTCATCCGTCTGTGTGCAGATCCCTGGGGGGGGGGGGTGTTGGGGGCCCGGCAGAGCCTCGGACGTTGCCATCTGCAGAAGTGTGTAGAATGAGAAGGCTAAGGAGCTGTGAGTTCACTCCCCTCGACACCCCCCTTGCCCCCTCACTACCCTAGACAGCCTGCGTCCTTCCCCCGTCTAGTAGCCCCAGCCGTCCAACTGCCTTGACCTCTTCACCTTTCAACTCTACTTGAACTTCCAAGGCGGAGTGGAGGAAAGGAGAGTGGAGGGACAGGAGAAGAAGGCTGTGATTATGTGTTACAGTAACAGTGAAAGCGAGGCTGTAATCCCCTGGTGCGCTGCTGCCGCGGCGACAGGCTCTGGGCTAATAAGCTTACATGACAGGGGTCCACTGGTGAGCTCCAGAACAAAGGCCGATTATCCGCAACCGTGAGCTGGAATGCGCGACACAGACCGGGCGAAGTCGCCGGCTAGCCAAGCTCGGAAAACCGGGAGACCGAAGTGCCACGTTTGGTGCAGCTGCACGTATTGGGATCGATTCGTGTCGCGCGTGTATCTGGGAAGGGAAAGTGGGGAAAGCAGGGAAAGCAGTCGGCGTAGCATGGGGTGGCTCCTCTTCACAACAGCTGAAGCTTGCAGACAATGAAATGCGAAGAGTGGTTGATTTTTGTTTGGCCGTGGAGCTGAGGAGTGGAGGCAGGCGAGCTCTTGTGCAGTCTGCTCCGAGCGCAGCGAGAGCAGGCAGCATCGCAAGCTGGACACGAGACGATGCGTGTTCTGCGGCGTCTGCCCACTAACCGCACGCTAGCTGAGTGCTAACTGCCTGCTGTGTGAGCAACACATCTCTGTGAGCCCCCAGGCCTTAATGCTGAGGGCTTCTCCAGCTTCCCACAGACAAGGGGCTGGACCCCCCCCCTTCAGCACAGACCTCTCTCTGCCTGTCGACAGCATTTAATGTCAGGCGGTGGTGTTGCTGCAGGGCCCTGCGGTGGGGGGGTGAGTGCATACAGGACTCTCTGCTGTGCTGTGTGTTACTGTTAAGGGCCAGGCTCTGCTCATCTGTCACTCTTTGCCAGGGCAGGTCTCTCCAAACCCTCGTTCCCTCTGCGCCAGTGCTTTGTTTGGTCACAGCCGAGGCTTGCTTTTGGTCTCCTCGGGTAACGCTCGTGTGGGGTGCCCTTCAGTGTATGGAAGACACTGAGAAGACTGCAGTTTTGTGACCCATGTGGGCCTGTCACAGAGGCCTGTTGGATGGAGCCATCAGCAGCGGGCGCTGGCCATGCCTGGGGAGGGGGCGTGGGGGTGATTTAGGGCTGTCTAATGACAGTAGATTATTTTTTGAAATAATATTGTCTGAAAAGCCTCAAAACGAAACGGGATACGCTGAGTGGGGCTTCAAACAGCCAACAGCTGTCGGGCTCCGAAGGTCATGTCTCGGTCATCCACTGGTGTGAATGTTCCGGTTTAATCGCACTGCAATGTTCTCACCACATACCTAAAGATAGGGAACCCGTGTTTTACATGTATTATGTTTTTATTATTCCATGGCTGCTTCTTATTTCGTCTCCAAGGTCAGCATTCAGAGAAGTATTTGCCTGGGACGTGGGCTTGGGGGATTTAGGAGATCGGACAGGTATGGGATAGAGATGTCCCTTGGCGCCTAGAAATGCAGGTGGGAGGGGCTTGTGTAAGGTTGACCCTGTCCATTGGGCGGGCTGATAGCACCCAGCACCCAGCCACAGATGGTTAGGGGTGGTCCCTCCCCTTGCAATGTCACGCTGTAGTGAGTGAAGGGGGGGGGGTGGATGATGATGGGTTCTGGGGTCGCCTGTGTCAGAGAGGCCATCTGTGTGATCTTTTGCCTCTTGGGCATGCACCCCAAGGGGGGGAGGTGCCGGGGACTCTGACACCCTCAGCCAACGGCACCACCAGTCTGGCCAGAATCCCTGCCTTCAGCAAACAGGGTTTTAACATCTCAGCACTCAAACAAGTAACGGCCCCTTTATCAGAAATGCAGCTGCTGTCATTGATAAAAACATCATTACTGGTGTAAGATCTTTAAAGAAATGCTGCTATTGCCAACTTATATATACTTATATAACTTATATATACTTTTACAGTTTGACAGAATCTACTGTTCATTACTCAGCAGGCGTTTTGCTCCTAGAATATAAGCACTTTGAGGCACGCTGTTGCGAAAGGCGCTATATAAAAATAAATTGAATTGAATTGAATATGTACCCCCACTTGTTGCCTGTCAGAGGTAAAAAGTAAATGACCCCTATAGTGGACTGGCCATCAGCCCTGCTGCTGATCGTACCCCCAGCCCTCTGTCTGCACAGTAGGCTATTGTAAACAAGCTGCCCTCCACCAAAATACACACACATACACAGTCCCTTGGGTGTGAAATGAATCCCTCTCATCTCACCCTAATTGCAAAGTTTTTTTTTTTAAACCACAGTCAAAGTACAATAAATAATTTTTTTTATTTGTGTTTTTTTCCTGCCTACTTAAGAGTACAAACTTGGATGCAGCCATCTTGTTTAATTTTTTAGTTCTTTTCTTGATCTTCTCCCCCAAGTGATAATTTGCTGGAGTATGACAGACCCAAAGTCATGCAGAAACTAAATATTAAAACAGCTGGACTCAGTGCTATCAGGTGACCTTGGAAAGTTGGCCTGTGCAAGCCATTAGGAGCGCAGGCAAACGCCCAGGGGCGTTTTGACAGGACGCTCACTGATGCCCAGGCCGCGCTTATCCTCCCTTGTCCAAACATCACCCTTTAACACACATGTTTCATCTAGTTTTTGTAGTGTGTATATCCTTCTGCCATCTGTACCTATACAACCCGCGCGCACACACGTACACGTACACGCACACGCACACACACACACACACACAGCCTCAGCTCATCTTTGGAAGATACTGTCAGCACAAGGAATTCCAGTCACGCATGTACACCTGTTTCCTTTTTTCGACTTTTTCGGTGGATGAGCCCAGCTCACCGAATCCGCACCACGTTCCGTACAACTCAGAGCAGGCGGCAATTTACAAGGTCCTGTCGAGGCCTCGTAAAACAAAACATTTCCCTTTGATTTAGCGGTGTGTGTTGGGGGGGGCGGGTCTGCTTCGTCCTCTTCACTTTGTCCGTCCAAATGTGCGCTTAATTAAATTCAGCAGAAGCTTCGCGTGTGTCGTTTTAACAAGCCAGATGATGCTGAGCGTGTTTGACTCGCAGATGTGAGAAGTGTCCGCCCTGGCATGGCCGGTTTGGCGCGGAGATGTTACTTTGCCACTAATGTCGTGTAATGGCGATGATCTAAGGCTGAGGCACACTGAAGAGCGCTGGATGGCATGTTCCCTCAGAGCCTTGGCTGCTCATGGAGTAAATGATTAATTAATTTATTTACTTTCATGCTAGCAGCGCGTTAGCACGCTGTGTTCATTGCCCTTAATTGCGGATCTGTGTGTTTTCCCCTAGCGTGCTCTTGGCAGGGAGGCCTCGCTTGGAGCGGTGCTCCCTAACGGGCTGTCAGGGCGATCTTGGCCTCTCCAGCGATTACTTCTGCGAGCGCGTGCTGTTCGTTGCAGGAAAGGAATCAAAAGTTTGTGTTTGAAATTCAGGGTCCCTGTCAGATGCCGGATTGACTCCTGGCCACCCCTCGTGCTTACAAGTGCTGACCTCACTTTGCAGCTGTCAAACACTAGTGAGATGTGCACAGCACGCTGGTGAGCACACACACAAATGCTTTGGTCTCTTCAGACAAAAAAGCTGTTAGCTTCGAGTCGTACTAGGAGCGTGGATTCTAGGACTTTCAGGTAAGGAAGCATCTTTGAAAACTGAGAAATCCTGACCATTAAAGACCTCTCTGCCTCCCTCACCCCTATACAAACCCACAGTGTTGCCCGCTTCATAAAATGTTCAGGACTTAAACCAGACGAGCTTGCAATTAACATCAGCTGTGGTCAAAGCCCGTAGCTCACAGCCGCGCTTTCTAGAACGAACGCCCATTGTTCTTGAAGCACGCTGATCGCCGAGGCGGTTGTTCTGGGGCTGATTGAGGATTTCGGTTTTTCAGAGTAAATAGTGGTACAGATTTTCCAGCCTCTTCTAGGAAAGAGCTCTTCCTGCTCAAGAAGAAACGCTAATTAAGTTCCCGATCCTCATTCTGCGTTCTGCAGTTTTCTGCCCTTCAAATGCCCTTATCTAAACAGAAGGGCAAAGGGCCTTGTACCAAAAGAAAAGAGAGGATAAGAGATTAAATACTGACAATGTCATTGGGACAGCTTATTATAAAGGTATTAAAGAGAGTGGAGTGGGCATTCAGCCCCAAATCAAGCGCTTTCACATTGCAGAAACTGAAGTCCAGCTGTATTGTGCCTTGACCACAATTAAGGCTCACCGTTGCTTATCCTCATTGAGGAGTGAATTACCATGACAAACCTAAGGCTGGTCCTGCATTTTTTTAGGGGGTTGGTCTAAAAGTATATGTTTTCCTGTGTGTTTCGTCTTTGCACCCCGCCCTTCTTCACCCCATCTCTGTACAAGGGCCCATGTTTGAGACAGAAGGGAGAAATGCGGGTGCGTACAGAGTGAGGAGAGGATAGATAAAGTGAAGGAGGGAAGCTGAAAGAAACTTCAGCTCCTTCAGCTGCTGGTGAACACTGTTAGTGTCACGAGAGGGAGAGACAGAGAGAGAGAAAGGTTTCCTTCATGAGACCTGGTCTCATCCTTGAACTGCTGCCGACCCTAGCTCGCTGTGTCACCTGATCCGAGTCTCCACAGGCTTGGCATGACCCACATCTCCATCCCCATCCTCCCTTGGTCGACGGCCAGGCCGAACTGATCCGGGAACAGGCGGAAGAAAACATCACTTGTTCACGCTGATTAGACGGTCAGCGCTCTGTGCTTTAAGGAGCTGGCCGCTGCCCCGTCTGCTGAAGGCTTCTTTTATGCCTTTTTGATTAATTCTGTGTGGAAAACAAGCTCCATAAACACACATGCACTCGTACAAACTGCTTGGCAGGCTGAACTGCTGTATGCAATATAGATGGGCTGACCTCATTGCTCCAGAGTGCACTTAGAGTTGGACAGGCCCTTATTACTAGCAGTGTTTGCCCTAACACAACTGCCAGGCCAGGCTGTGGGTGTGTGCGGGTAGTGGTTTCAGTTGTGATACACATACACAAAGCCTACCCAAACTCACAGCCGCGCCCCCAAACCCTCTGGATGACCCCCTCTTTGTGGAGCCGCAGGCCACAGGTGAGCTGGCAGAGCGGCCCCTGAGATGCAGGCCGCGGCTCCACTCCATTACTCCAGATTTATTTAGCTGGGCTTAACCTCGCAGCCTTCGTAAAACGGAAACATCCTTTAAAGGCCCGCTGGCTACACTGCGCTTAATGGCCGTCGGCAAAGATGGGAAGGAAAAATAGAAGTAATGTTCTCGCCTCAGCCATTAAAAGCAGTCCCATAAAGGGGCTGGCTTTAGAGCTACTCTAAAGATAATTGTGCAATTAGCAGCAGAGATTATAGAAGCCTTTCATCTGGGGGCGACATGTAACTCCTCAAGATATCGCAGTGATTCCCTCGCATTCAGCCTGACGGCCCTCTGGAAACAGATACTCGTGCCTTTAAGAGTCGACTCGCTAAACTAAACGTGCTCCTTCTTCCCCCCCTCTAAAGTGTACACTAACAATAAAACTTCTTTCATGTCTGCTCCCTCCCAAGAAGAGATAGTGTGTTGTGAGCCATTAATAAGGTTTTGTTTAGAGTTAAAGTTACCAGTTCCAAACTTAGACAGTGCGGATTGCGCACGGGGGGGTGGTGTATAGGGAGGAAGAGGGAGATGGCCTAAAGAAGAGGAAGGCATGGGGTGGGGGTACAGCAGTGGTGAAGCAGGCCTTATTGCCAGTGAGTTTGTAGAGGAAGGCAATGTGGTAAGATTGTTATGAAAAGAGAGTGTATATAGGAAATGGCACTTAGTGGGGTCCCTGTGAATGACTGCCAGGTCAGGAAACGGACGTGCAAGCCTTGGCCCCCTTTCAGATCCAGCCCCTCTTGTGTATTTGCTCGTCTCTTTCTCCAGCCCCGCCCCTTTTACCCAGCCCCACCCCCTCGACCTCCAGGCTCGTTGACGCAGCTTGTCGGGAACATGTCCCTGGGCACGGAGCAGCCCCCACTTGCCACCTTCTCCTCCTCCCCCTGCATTTTCACATAACCCAGGGCTCCGGACGGGAGTGCAGGGAGGCAGGCACGGCAAGGCCCAGGGGGGTGCGACGCACAGTGAAAATAGCACTGGATAAACATGCCGGCATGGGAACCAACCGCTTGTTTAGTCAGCCCGCCGCATTTAGCAGCAGCCTGCAGGGTCCGAAAAAGCAGCCCGCTTTCGCAGCGAGGAATGGCCAGCTCCTCCAGCATAAATCACACCCAGAATAGGCTTTGTTTTCCCTCATATCTTCACTTTTCATTTCCTCCTTCGGACAGTTTCTCGTGCCCCCCCCCCTTTTCCTCTGGTTTATTTCATCGCTTTGCTGGCTCCAATAGCCAGGAGAATGGCAAGAATGCACGCACAGCTCAACCATGCGCCCGCAGGGGGATGATCCACGGTTCATAACGGCCGCTCACAACAGCGTTCCACAGATCGACGTTGTTTTCCGTGTTTTGCCTACGTAGAAACTGTTCAGCACCGTTACCGAGGTGTGGTGTCTTTGGGAGTCCATTGCCTTATCAACGGTGAGCCGGCCCGTTTTTTGCATTCGATTTTTACTCCCATGTCCGGCCCTCGCATCCTGTGGTCCAGCACCGGATCTGGACTCTGTGTTCGTGACCTGGATACCTTTCATCCGCTCCAGCCCTCCCCACACCTCAGTCCCATTGTGCAGCCCCACCCCCTTCAAGTGCAAGTCATCGTTCTCTAACAGACGAGTCCCTGACACGACCTGACGTGTGGTGAGCGGCTCGGTCGTCGGGCCGCCTGGCAGCCTGAGCACCGGATGCGTAGGGACCTCTCCCCGGTGTCAGGCTTAATCACCGTCCCTCCACCGCGCTCCGTCCACATCTTTGCGCCTGTGCTTTTTTTAATGCGATTTTGTCGGCGACCCTGGATGTGCAGACTCGCAGAACACTTCGGAGCAGGTAAACATGGCGCTCCCTATGGCGCTTCTCACGGTCGCCACGCCGTATTAGCACTGCTCCTCTTTTTTCCTGTTAACGTTTTCGTCAGCGTCCTACCCAGGCTGCGAAGATATTCACAGTGTGTTCCACAGAGTGTTCCATCTAAATAAGCAGCCTCTTGTTTTTCTTAGCAATACCATGTAATGGAGCCGCTTCCGTTCACGTCTGGTGTGCCATGGGACGCACACCTGTTATGTAATTGGTGGACCTGTGTTTTCCCAGAATGCCCTGGTCATAAATGGCCTGTGTTTTTTTTTTTTTTTTTGGTCTGTGGGGTTGTCTGCAGGCACCTGGGGTCATTATGGACTGTAGACAGGCTGCCTTAGACTGTAATCACCTGTGAGTCACCAGGGTCACCCCTAGGACAGTGCCAAACAATCTGCAGGCTCCTCAGTGCCACCAGAGATAACTGTCGCACAAATGCAAGGCCATTTCTCCATGTCTGGACTTAGATTTCTGTGGCCCAGCTGCCTGTTCTCTTCAGCTGCTGTGTGAGTCCAGGCCTTGTAAGTCAGGCAGAAGAGACACTGGGGGGGAGCTGACACCTCCAGTTCACCCCCCCCCCCCCCAACACACCACTCAGGTGCCACAGCGAATGGATTCCGTGCTGGCAGCGGTCCCTCTGGAGTGTCAGAACTCGCCCGTGGCAGCGCTTCGCAAGCCATTACGGGAGGGACGCGTGACGAGAGCCGCGCGCTGACACCGCATCCCGCGGCACACCGGCACCTCCCAAGCCTCCTCCTCCGTCCGCTCAACCTTTCTCCTTTCGCTTTTTCTCCCTCTGCCTTGGCTTGACGTGAATGCCCACCCCTCCCCGTCCACGATGACCTGAAAGCCCACACGTGCGTGTTGACGGGCCGCCGGCGTGACCTCAGCCCTCATTAGAAGAGAGAAAGTGCTTGTGACACCTCTGGCCGCTGCTGCCAGGGTGTCTCCTTGTGTCTTCTCATGTGAGCACCCTTCGTGTGCCATCCAGACACCCAGGGTGTCAGCAGTCACTGTTACAAAAGGGCCTGGCTGTGAGGTGGGGGGGATTAGTTGCCAGTTTGCACATACCTGGGCGCTGGGAGACGGTCTGGCTGGTCTGTCCTCAGACGCTCATTAAAGTGATTTGGTCAGGGTAAATTCGGCCTGCATTAACTGTCCATCCCCGATAGGCAAGGCCTTTGGCATGATATGGGGGGGGGGGGGGTTCACCCCACCTCAGAGCAGCCAGGGATAAGATGTGGAACTTGACTGCCCTGTCTAAAGGTGTGTCAAAGGGTGGTGGAGCCTGAGGTTTTGTTCCTGTCCCACGATCCTGCAGAGTCCAAAGTGCAATGGGCTTTAGAGCTTCTTCCGTTTTGCTGCCATCGTCATCTGCCAATCGAGGAAGTATTCAGGTTCGGGGTCAGATGTGGGTGGAGCTAAAGAGCCAGAAGGAGGGGCCAATAGGAGCAGATCACAATCCTGGGAAAAGCAAGCCGAGAGAGGCGACAGAAGGAGTAGGGGGTGAGGGCGTTCAGGGGGGTGTTTGGGAAGGAGGGTGCAGTCCTGGGAAAAAAGAGTCCTTCTGGGGGGAGACCAGAGGAGGCTGGGAACGTCATGTAAAATGTCCTGCCAGGCTGTGCGGTCCGTCCCCAGGGAGCGGCGGGACAGGGACATGGAGGCGGCCGGCTCCCTCTTCCTGCTCACGGGTCACGCCCTCCGTCCCCAGCTTCCCACCGATCGCTGCCTCCCTGCAAGGGAGAGCAACGTTAAAATTAGGCCCCATCCTGAGAGTTAAAAACTCACGTACCCGTACTGTTTCACACACTCGCACTCTCGTGTCGGACAGGCCTACTCGTTCCCTTGTTGGCCTACGTGCTGCAGAGGATGACGATGACGGGCATGTGATGGCTGCCTCTCCGGGGTAGCGTGCGTGAGTGGGGAAGGGTACAGGGCTGGTGACCTGAACTTTGGGTGAACCCAAACTGACTTTTGAGGTACATGTTGCCGTCGCCCATTTAATTTTTAAAGGCTGAGTCACGACGTGGCTCCATTCTGAAGTAATTAAAAGGCAGTTTGGTGGGGGGGGGCACAGGTGGACGGTTCTGCTGTTGTCTACTGTGAAGTATAGAAGGGCTGGCTTTTCAGCCTTTGACAGGGTTGTGGAGCCCTTTATGTTGAATGTGCATGCACCCCTGTCCTGGCTGGCTGACATGACTCAGGGCTGATCAAGTAAAGGCCTGGGCTCATCCTCATACACAGGATGTCTGAATGTCTGGAGCTGCTGTCTGGCTGTGTCCCGTACACGTGGTCCTGTCCAGCATGACTGAGCCATGCAACACCAAACTGGCCTCAAAAACCCAGACAAGGCATGCCTGCTTACGCAAGGCCCAGGGGCAGAGGCAGCTGGCTCCAGTCATGTGTGTGTTTCCTGACATGCAACACAGATTTAGGGGAATACTTCTGTTTGATTTTGTCATGGAATTCTGCTCCAAAGATGGTGCATCTCACAACAGCAGGCATGACGGTAGCTAACAGTGGAACGCGGAGGTGCGTGACCATTTCATGATTAAACCCTTCTGCTCATACACCTGTAATACAGGCTTCCCGGTTGGAGAGCTGCTTTATTAGTGCTATTTACTCAGCCGGGTCAGTCATCTGTTTCCAGGAAGGTGGTTTTCGTGAGTGCAGGATCGATGGGCGCGGAGCGAGCGCGGTGTGTGTGTTTACACAGGGCCTGCGGAGATAATGGCCGCAGCCGCCTCGGAACGGTGGCGTAATGGAGACGGATGGCTCTGTCCCTGTAAACAACAGAACGTAATTGACTTTGATTAAGTGCTAATTAGGCCCAGGCCTCCTCCCAAGGTGCCGTGATTTACATTCCAGGAGCGCAGTGGATCCCAGATAAGGACTGTCTGTTGTTTAGAGCCCTGGTCTTGTTTGTGTGTATATTTAGGGGGGGGGCTTTTGGGTGGGTGGGGAAGGGGGGGTAGTAGTGAAACCAGCACTT
>JABJVR010000083.1:426524-468250 GCA_025773905.1 Chitala chitala
GTGCGCGTGCGTGCGTACGTGCGTGCGTGTTTGTCCTCGCATGTATGTGTGCGTGTTTGTCCTCGCATGTATGTGTGTGCGTGTGTGTGTGTGTGTGTGTGTGTGTGTGTGTGTGTGTGTGTGTGTGTGAGACTGCATGTCAGCCCAATGGGGTAATTTGGGCTAATGCTGAGATACCTCCCCCATACATCTGAGGCTCCCAGGCCAACCTGGCCTCTTCAGGTGTTTGAGCCTGCTTTCCCCATCGCCCAGTCTTTTCTTTGGCTGCCTGCTGGTTTCCCTGCGGTGGGCTTGGGGATCCTCGGATCTGCGTGACACGCTGCGTTTTAGAGACGAGTGGAGGAAGGACCCCCGACTGCTGCCAATGACCTGGATGTGGGGAGCTGGAGCAGCCACAACACGCAAGCAGCAGTGGCCAAGTGTGAATAGCAGGATGTAATTGTTTGTGTTGAGGACCCGATCTTGTGTCCCAGACCGGATTGGGGCGGGGGGGGGGGCAGATATGACTTTCAGACGTGGCGCCCTGCAGCTCCAGAGAGGCCGTGTGAAGCCTTTTTGGTGCCGGCCGGCCTGTCTGTTCTTCAAAATGTTTAGCTCACTGCCTTGGAAACCGTCTTGCGCTTCACTTATTTGTTTGCTGTGTCATCTGTCATAACTCCTTTGTTTCCAAAGGAGGAAGTCACGGACAGGTTCACAGTGGCACTTGCAAAACCAAAAGGGAGGCCAGCCTGAAGAATTCTGGGCCAATCTGAACAAAGATCAGGATAAATTTCTGCTGCTGACAGCGGTTTGTGTGGGCAATGAGACTGCTGTTTTACCTATTGGGAAAGAGAACGAGTATCTCTGTTAGCATCAAGTTTCTGGAGTGAAATTGGCCCCCAGTCGTTGATCAGCTGAACCATAGTGCAGGCTGGGACTTCTCTGAGTTGCTGTGTTTTTGGGACTGGGCTTACCACAGCCCAGACCTCCACCCTGGCACACAGGGCTTAGAAACACACAGCACATACAGGCATTTGTGGTGGTGGGCGGCACCTGTGGTTCGGGTAATCTGGCGTTTCAGCACCACGACCGCAGCTAATGCAGAAAATAACAGGGGAGGACTGAGACAGTTCGGGAGAACACTGACAGCCATTTTCTTTGTGTTCCTCCACTTTGTTGACTTTGCTTTGTTCCATCATGGCGGCCGTCCTGGCTTCTCCGATTCGGCCACCCAGCCTTTTGATGTGCGAGTTGCACGGGAGAGATGTGCACGAAGTCTCTGTTACGCCCGGCCTCTGTGACGGGCCCTGACTGTGCCGGAATACGGAACAGCCCGCTTTTCCTCGGCATGTCCACAGTGTGTACAAAGCCCATCTGGGAGCGGTTACTGCGGCCCTCCCCTCTTGCCTCCGCCTTCACGCCAGTGGCTCCCTGTTTCTGTTCCTCTCTTACTCCATCTCGCACACAGGCTGTGGTCCAAGGAGGAGGCGACATCATCTGCTGCCCCTGACCTGGCTACTCCCGCTCACAAGTGTCCCGCTAATCCACAGATTTAAAGGCTAAAGCCCTGTTTAGTCTATAAATATCTGGAGTGATGCGATGGGGGGTGTCCCGCACACGGTGGTGAGAACCTGAGATCACTCGCCACACCATTCACCACCTCCTGCAGCCGTTACCGGCTGGACAGCAGCTCTAAGCAGCACCTCGGTGGCACGGTCCATGCACGCGGCACGTCCCTCTTTTCTTACCTGCGGGTACTCTGACAGCCACATGTCATTTAGTCAGCGAACACAAGAACCCCATCCTAGCTGATGTAGCCCAATGCAGGGTGTACATTTTTGCTGCAGGCATGCCGTCTCTCTGTCAGTGTGCTCTGCGTGGACTGCTGAGTGTTTTCAGGTTTGTCCTAATGTCCGGTCCCAGGTGGAGGATTAGTTCTGTTGAATCCCACATCATATCGTGTGCTGACCTCTGAAGCCAGCAATGGACGGACAGCTGATTGGCTGGCGTGGCTGGGTTTTATTTAAAATTCTAAAATTTGTTTTAATTCTTTCTGGCGACCAGTACTGCTTGGGTGTAGAGTGTATAACAATCCCCCCCATCCCACTTCCTTTGTTTCTCCCCTTCTCACCACAGCAAATCTGCTGTAATTCGCATGGCCATTCATGGCTGGCAGGTCCGAGCCCCCGAGGGGGGGGACTTGGGGGGGGGGGGGTGCTAGTTCCGTGAAAGCGCACATTTGGAATTGTTAGAAGTTCCTGGGTGGTTCAAAAGAAGCAGAGATGAGTCACCGTCTTGCGTTTCCCCCATGGCTTGCAGGGAAGAGACACACTGCTACAAGGCTTCCAAAAAGGAGATGTTTTCACACCGAAAAGAACAACCACTGGCCTTGCGTGGGTAGGAGTACTTATTTTAGGGTACATCCCCCCTGTGGATACCACTTAAAGCTGTTCTCATCAGCCTGTGTCTAACCTGCTGGAAAACTTGTGGATTTTGAACAGCATCTCAAGTCACTCAGGTACAGCAGCATCTCCTTACTTGCTCGTCTGTATAGGCTGAGGTGAGCTCTGTTTGCATGGGCAGGAAGAGTGACCCACAACCCACACCTGCCTACGGAGCTCAGTAAGCTGCAACACAACAAATAATGTCCAAAACATTAGACAGGAAAAGAAAAGAGACTTTTCTTGTGTGCAGCCCTGTGCCCTGCCTCCGCGCCCCCCAGCTATGACATGGTCCCCCTGCGTGTTTGAGCACTGTTTCCGTCTTCTAAGTTGGCGTCTCCTGGGAGGTACAGCTCATTTACGCTTTCAGTGGAGGCTGTCTCCTGCTTCCAGACCACTTCCCCTCTCTGTTTCTTGCTGGACACTGTGTGTGTGTGTGTGTGTGTGTGTGTGTGTGTATGTGCGCATGCGAGCATGCGAGCATTACTGTTTGTGTGTGTGTGTGTGTGTGTGTGTGTGCGCGCGTGTGTGTGTGCGTGTGCATGCGCACGCGCGCCTGCTTTTCCATCTTCTTCTGCATGTCTCATGTTTGTATGCACAATATGTGTGTGTTTCTGTATGCATGTGTGTTTCTGTGTCTGTGTGTGCATGTGTTTGTATACATTTGCCTTTGTGTTCCTGGCTGTGTGTTTGCATGCATGTTTCTATCTGTAAGGCAAGACCACGCTGAGCAGACTGACCCCCATTCACACACTATCAGCCATGCAGGGTTAAACCACTCCTCATAACTGTGTCTTATTCATCTTTCTTCAGGAAATACAAACCTATTCTCTTTTACACGCACTTTTTCCCCCCATCTGGAACCATTTCTTATGTGATGATTTTTTGCACTTTTGAATCGCATGTTAGTCCCAAAAACAATACTCCGCATGTTTATTTTATTTCACCATTAGTCTGGCATTTTAAAAAAAGTCACATAGGAGGCCTGTCGCTACTTCCAATAAACTGGTCATGTAATATGATACCAAATTTGTTGTATTATTTCTATGTTTCTGCTGACCTAAAAATTTGTCATCGTTGTGAAATTGGTTATAAAATGCATTAGTATTCTAGTGCCGTTTTCTTTGGTTTCCAGCAGATTAAACACAATGTGTGTGTGTATGTGTGTGCTCTTCAGTGGAGATTTGAGCTGGCAGTATTATATTCCGTTTTGTTTAACACATTATTTCATCAGTCCACAAAACAGCAAGTCCAGTAAATATTAACTGGAAGTATGACGCAGAAAGCGTAGCCAACGTATGTTTTCATTAATTTAAGTTTGTAGCATAGAAAAATAAACTTTCATGTTCACAAGGCAACTAGAATAGTGTCAGATATTTTAGTTTGCGGTGACTGCTTTTTTGCAGCGCACATTCTGCAGTCACGTGTGTGTGCACCTGCGCATTTGAACACGAGGGTGTGTCGATGTGAAGCGTGGTGTTCGTGGTCAGGTGTCAACTGGCCCGAGCATTGGTGTAGGACGAGCCGGGCCGGGCCGGACCAGGGTCTCTCCTCGCTCCCGGAGTGCTGGTTTGAAAAGCAAACTTGAGCCCTGTTGTGTTTAGGTTGGCACGCACCAGGATGGATCCATGATCTGCAAAGTGCATTTGTTATTGGTTTGTTTGCCTTGGCAGCGCTTGAAAGCTGCCTTCTGATTGCAGCCCCAGATGTCACTGAGGCCATTATCCTCCCTGTTACGTTTTCTTTTCCCGCTCCCCAAAGTCTGTCGTTTTTACCCCAGTCCCACATCTACGTGGCCCCCCTGTACCTTTTGTACTCCGGCAGCCCTCTATAGTCTCCCCTGTCAGGACCCACCGCGGCCAAGCCTCTGAAATCTTTAAACCTGATTCCCATGTTAACTGCTTCCTCCACTCAGTCCTAAAGCTAACATTATCCCTTCCTGTCGTTGGCCAGGCTATGGGTTTAAACCCCCGTCCCACCCCTCACCCCTCTGTTTAGTCTGATGATTACACAGGGAGGCGTGTCTCCCCTGTAATTCATTAAAGGTTCTTGTTGGGTTCCGTGTACCCATGACCCCGATGCTGGGACTGCTAGTCTCCCAAGAGATGATGCTCAGGTGCGGCTGATGTAACTTCAGAAGGTGAGGGTGGTGCCAGAGAGATAACGCCAGGGGAACAGTGTTAAAGAGGTACCCCCCTAATTGCAGCAAGGCTTCAGCCAGACAGGAGTGAGTGTTTGTAATGCAAAACTGCAAATCCATGTAGGTGTGTTACTATGCAGCTATTCTTCCATTCCAGAGAGGTGAAACTGTCTTTTAGGCCTTTGCTGGTGTGTGTGTGTGCTGTTGTGTGTGTGTGTGTCAGAGCTGCAGTGTGGGGCCCTGCACATTCACAAGGCCTTTGCTGGGGTCCTCTTGTTGCCTCAGCCTGTGTGGCCCACTAACCAAGCCCACACAGCGAAGCCAAGCCGCAGCACTTTTATTGCAGGTAGCATTAGTGAGGATTTATGGGCCGTGTATCCCAGGCTGGCTGGAGTAAGTGTGTCCGGAGCCGAGGGGCTCAGCCCAGCAACGGAACACAAGCCACTCAGACTGGCATTAATGGAGGCCGAAGTCTGCCGTTTCATCCGTCTCCGTGCAGTCGTTTCCAGCATTTGATAAATTAACACATTAGCGTGACTGTTACACTGCATGTGAGGTGGCCAAGCCAAAGCATCCTTCAGCAAGGCGGCAGTTAAAAACAAAACCTATTGTCAAAAATCCTGTATTTATTTAAAAATAAACTGAGCCAGACTACACTGAAGCTGCCTGGTCAGTGTTCACTTCTTGATCCTCCCTGCACACCTGTGTTTTAGTTCGAGAGGGCAGGTCACTTTAACAGTGTAATAGTTAGACTACGCTGTGTTAAATACAGCTGATAGAGCTGTGCAAAATTCCACTTTGTTTGACAAACAAACACGCAGATAAGGCTGCTAAAGAATCTTTTTTAAACTTAATACTGATGGGTACAAAAATAGTTCCCAACTCTGTACAGTCCGGGGATTCAGAGACTGGATTTCTGTAAATCATAACTGAACTTAAGGTGTTGTTATTTAGCTGGTAAAACACAACGACAGAACAGACTTACTGGTTTGGGGCGTTTAAACCCTGCTTCTCTCTCTGGCTTGCTGTTCGTCTTGCTGTCCAGCAGCACCGGGGCCGAAGGGCGTCCTGGCATGGGTTTGGCCACGCCTCCCAGTGGTACTGCCCAATCAGAAGTCTAGGCAGGGTGTGCAAATGACTGTAGTGACAGCCTGTTAGGCTGCACCTCTCATCATGAACAAAACGTGCAGACATTTCAATGTCCTGCAAACAAATAAGTAATTATATATATATATATATATATATATATATTTTTTTTTTTTTTTTTTTTTTTTATTGGTTTACACTGTTTAAATGTGTCTAAAGCATATCTTCCTAATAATATGACTTGTACAGGTGCCTACATGACAGCATTCCCGTTTACCCTGTAAAAGTGATAAATCCTCTTTTAAATTAATTTTTGTTGCATAATTGTCAGCATACAAAGCCATCTAGAGATGATGATTGACAAGTGTTCTTCCTACCTGCTGTAAATATACAGGCATGAAAGAGGCATTGATTGTGATTGAAATCTTTTAGCTGAATTGCTTTGAATTAAAAATATATATACTTGAGCAAACATGTATTGTGAAGTTAATCAGCTTATCATAAATAAGCTGTATTTGCTTATTTGGAAGAAAGTAGCTGAATGTCTAAAGCGTGTGAAGTGCTCAGAGCTCTGCCGGCTAGCTGGCTGCTCCATTTCTGAGTAACCAAGGCGCCATTTTTAATTCTCAGGGAAGTTTTTAAAAAAATGGAAGTGATACAAAACGCAGCACAGTTTGGAAGGGTGTGACTGAAACGTTTGTCATGTAAAGTTGCTTAGTTAGGTTAAGCATCACCTTCCTCTGAGCCATAGTTGATCAACAGAGAGGAGCTGTACCGTTCTTTGAACAACCACTATCTGAATGTACGTTCAAAGTATGGTTCACTTCGGTGGTGGAAAAGGCCACAAGAGAAGCAACGGTGCCAGTTTTGGGTGTGTTAAAACAAGCAGAAATACATTATCATTGTCAGACAAAAGGCTGCATCAAAGTGAGTGACCAGCGTTAAAAAACTTCTTGTCTGTGGAAAGCAAGTTTCGTTTTTGGCCACAACAGTGAAATTCCACTTGTGTTCTCATAAAAACCAAAGCAGTTGGGCTAAAGATACATTAGGTCCAATTTCCTCATTATCAAAGTGGGTTCTGCTGGATTTCGTGGCGGACGGAAAATCCCCTCCGTGTCTTTTTTCTGCTCTGCAGAGAGGTGGTTGACCTCAGGCACAGCCTCCTGGCATACATCTGCCAATCAGGAGACTCTCAGATGCGCCCCCTTTTGCGCACCGAGGGCTGTGCGGTCAAGATCAGGGCCCGGATCATAAACCCCAGACCACTCAGCCTTTCACAGCTCGGGCCACATCACAGGCCTCGGCCCGCGACTCGGGCCTGCAGAGCTACGCATGACTCTTTGATATAGCACGCCCCGTCCCAAACCTCTAATTGAACTTTCGGCACAGTGCAAGGAACCGTTTGTAAGTCATTATGCACAATATGTTTTTCTAAATTAGGCCTTTAATTACAGCCGTTTCTGTTTTTTTTTTTTATTTTATTTTATTTTTTTGCCCTAACTGAGCTGTTTCAAGCTGGTGGTCCCTGTAAAAATAGAAAATCTGTACTTTTGACAGTTTATGCATAATAACAGCCAGTGGCATTATGCTGTTTCGAACTGAGGGAGCTCTGTGATCTTCGATAGCAGTTTTGAAAATCTGCTTAATAATTAAGTTGCAAAACAATAATACATGAAGTCATTAGTTTCCTGTAACAACACTGCGAAATCAAAGCAGAAGTCAGTCCTTGGCCCTCTCAGGAGAATGAGTGCGTGGTGATTCTGAGAACAGCAATATTAAAGCCAGTAAGACTGAAGTCCGATGTGACGCGGTAAAGAGAAGACAGACGAGAGGCGAGATTAGTCCCAGACTGACCCTTCAGACTGTTCTGTTCTTTAAAAGAAAAGACCAGCACCCAGTTGAAATGACTGGCTTCTATGCCTCTGGCTCTGTGTATTGCCAAGGTCACACAGTGGAATTTGCTGTATAAATCTGTAGATCTATCATGACTGTTCTCCTTGCTTCCTACTCACATCTCCAAAAATGTGTATGTTAATACACAAGGTGTGTGTGTGTGTGTGTGTGTGTGTGTGTGTATGTATGTAAGGGAGACAATGTGATTGATATTGTGACTGCAGACGGTTCGCAGCATACGTAATTAATGCGTTCCACAACCCATTATGTAACTCTGTTTTTGTGTGGCAGTGTGTCCCTAATTTATATGGCCAAAAAGAGCTCATGTGCCATTGACGATGAAAGTAGGTAGCTGTTTGCTGTTTCCATGTGTGCGGGCTGTGTGTCGACTTGATCTTCACATGTATTTAAATTTTTTTTGTAGGTACTTTCCGTCGGACATTTGTTGTGTAAAGACGGATATGAGCACGTCGGTAGTATGTGTTCAGAAAGATGTCTGTGTTTAGGTGAGTGAAGGGAGAATTTGAGTTTTTGGTTAAGGATGTGCACAAAGATTCTCCTATGTTTAATGCAATATTTATGTTCTGGAAATTTCATGTGCCTCAGATTATTTATTAATTGGTCCTCATCTTTTTCTCATATTTTTGGAGTGATATTAGAAGTTACTAATTGCTTCAAAGGTTAATGGGAAGTCCCACAAACACAGACAGGTAAATGAATGCTTGTGTCTGTGTGCTTGAGAGAATTGTGTCATTGGTCTGTGTGTGTGTGTGTGTGTGTGTGTGTGTGTGTGTGTGTGTTTCTGTGTGTGTGCCGAACACATCCACAGCTACCTTGCATCTCCACCCAGCCTCCCCAGTCAGCCCCACGTCTCCTCCCAGCTTCCCCAGTCAGCCCCACATCTCTACCCAGCCTAAGCTAATCAGCCCCACATCTCCACCCAGCCTCCCTAGTCAGCCCCACATCTCCACCCAGCCTAAGCTGATCAGCCCCACATCTCCACCCAGCCTCCCCAGTCAGCCCCACATCTCCATCCAGCTTCCCCAGTCAGCCCCATGTCTCCTCCCAGCCTCCTCAGTCAGCCCCATGTCTCCTCCCAGCCTCTCCAGTCTGCCCCACGTCTCTGCCCAGCTCCCCGACTGCGGGGACATGGTGCCGCGCACCTCTGCCTTATTGCATTAGCCCCCCACTATCTCATGCACGGCTGCCTCACAGCGCCATAAATGCAATAAGGAAGCACCTTGTGGGGCCAGGCTGTACATCTTCCCTGACAGCGCTCGCAGTCTGTGCAACCTGTGTGACCAACTTATGGGGGGGGGGGGTAGCGCAGCTTTCTGTCACTGTCCTGTTGGCAACACAGCAGGGGTCTCGTACATCTTCCGCAGGTGGAGGTGGGTGGTGGCCCACAGTCTTTCGAGCTGCATACGCACGTTCTGTCATCACGCATTCAGATGTCCACGCACCCACCTTCTAACACCAGTGGCCAACGTTTGCCCATTGAATGGTTGATGCTCGTCCCACAGCCCAACACCAAAGTCCCAGCATAAAGGGCAAGTGTGGAGACAGCCCAGGAGGCAGCAGCTCAGTCTGGTCAGGGGCAGCATCTCCTCCAACCAATCACATCGCTTTCTCTTGTGGCTTTTTCTTGTGTGACTCCACAGCAGATGTCAGAGGACTGTTAAATAATAGTACCTGACAGGGCCTGGACCCTTGGATGCATGTTAGTGGAGTGATAGGGGTGAGGTGGGGGTGGGGTCATCCAAGCCCTTACCCTCACCTCTCATCTGATTGCCAGCTGAGGCCTGTCTTCATTGCCCCCTCCCCTGCTGAAGGTATAAGACGAATACAAGGCTGTGAATCCTAACTCACTTACCGAAAAGGGCACAGAAACCGCAGCCCCACCACCCTCCCATCAATACCCCATCCCTGCCCCCTTTCCTTGTCTGCATGGTGCGAAGCCTCCCCCACCCCACTGATGGCCTTGAACATCCTTTTGCATTTCTGCTTGCATGAGAATGTATAAATCATGTGCAGATATTTGTTTGGCGTGTGCCGAGGATACAGTAAACAGAATGCAACACGAGTTTATGTTTGTGCTGGGTCATTTCCCGGAGAGTGGTGTGAACTGTTGGGACCTGAGAAGAAGTAAACAGCCACTAAATAAATACGGAGCAAAAAGCCCTGGAGTGGAGCTTTTCACTGAAAACTTTTTATTCTCCATTTCTCTCTTACATTTATTTAGAGACGAATGTTTGGGTGAATGGGAGGTATAGGTTGACGCCATCGTGTGTGTGCGTGTGTGTGTGTGTGTGTGTGTGTGTGTGTGAGTTTGGGCTTGGGCTGTGATTGGGCTCGGCGGCTGACACTTTGGCCTGCGTGCGGGGCGGCAGAGGGGGGTGGCAGGGTGCGCACACAAGCGGTCATCCTTGGGCCACAGAGGGGTCACCTGGACAGGGTGGGGATCAGGTTTCCCAGTGAAACTCAGCGCTGATGAATGTGTAGCCAGTGGGAATATCCACCTTGATTAATGAAAAGACGAGCGTAACCCCTGTGTGGAGCGCCAGATTTCACGCGTCTGTGAAGCTGGGGCGCACCGTTCAGGGAACACAGAGCATGTTCCTGACACGGCACAGCACTAAGCACGCTCCTGACATGTCATAGCACTGAGCACGGTCCTGACATGGCACAACACTGAGCACGCTCCTGACACGTCACATTGCACAACAACTGAGCATGGCAGCAGTCATGCCAAATCCTGACGCAGCTTTGACAGTGGCTTTCTGATGTGCCATGCCTCACTGACAGTCTCTTACCCCACAATAATGTCATTATTATCGGCCTTTCCTAGCGACACATTAGATACAGATTTTTATTTTATGTTGCTCTTTTTTCTGTTAGCAGCATGTTTGTCACCATACATACTAGAATATTCGTGACATAACAATTTTCAGCTATTGTTTGTTGAACGTATCACTTTAATATGGGCTTGTGAAGCTCTTGGCTGTAGGAGCAGTTAAGTGTGTTAATGCATGTACCGCAGCGTGTGATGTACTGCGATATACAGACAAGCGGAATGGTGTCTTTGGTTTCATTCTGTTTGATGTGTCCTTTGGGATTAAGTGGTGCTCATGCCGTGATGTCAGAAATGCCCATGTTTCTTCAGTGGATCAGTACCTGACTCTCCCCAGTTAGAGCCTGGTGTGTGTTAGTTCTGTAGTATGCCGTAGCTGCCAATGTAGTGGCTGTGAAACCCATTAACATCATAGAAGGAATAAGGTATTGGTCTACTACCTTTCCATGTAAGCACTGTTTCCTGAAATCAATTAGGCTTCCTGGTTGTTAAGCTTGCTGGGAAGCCTGCCTTTTCTCTGCCAATCCTGTTAAGTTTATAATGTGTGGTTGCATACTCTTGCATACCCTGCATTGACCCAAACTTGCTTGTGACTTTTCTGACCGGTCCTGCTTGTGGCTCCTCACCTTTTTAAAACTCAATAAAACATGCATGGCTGAAGAGCAGTGGCTGAGAAAGCAAGGTCATTGACAGAGGATGTTCAGTCTGGGATACTGATCTGTAAATGGGGGATGTTCAGTTTGGGAGGCTGAGCTGTAGATGGGGGATGTTCAGTCTGGGATGCTGAGCTGTAGATGGGGGATGTTCAGTCTGGGATGCTGAGCTGTAGATGGGGGATGTTCAGTCTGGGATGTTGAGCACTTGATTAATTTTCAGTAATGGGGTATAGACCAGACTGATTATGGACATTTTTGTAGTCCTGAATGTTTAACCAGTTGAACTCAAGATTTTATCTCCAGCAACAGGGGTAGGGGAGCTTGGGTGGGGGGAGACGAGTTCTCTTCAACTGAAATTCAGCAGCACTTTGGCCATGTGTCAGTAGACACACCTTCAAGTGTCTGTTCTCTGTCAGACATATCTTGACCCTGTATCCATTGTTCCTCTTAATGCTGTCAGACCCCAGCAAGTAGCTGTTCAGGTCTTAAGGGTCTTAGGTGGGTTAGAAAGAAAATACAGATGTGGTCTTGGGCAGAGCCGTGTTCATTTCCCTTTTAATTTCTCCTCTGCTTGCTATTAAGTTGAGAATGTAGTTTAACAACGTTCCAAACAGGGGACAGAAGCAATACAAAGACAAAACTGTGTTTCCCCTTTTGTTGTTTCATGTTGAGTTATTGGGTCCCTTTGGTCTCTGGGGGGTCCTGTAATGAAGGAACTAGGCAACCTTTTTAATGGGACCCGGGGGGTGGCAAAGACAGGCTTGAGCCAACTTGAAGTGGGAGTTCAGCTGTTTTGTTTTGTTTTTTTTTGCTCATAAGGCATCCATAGGTGAGAGGATGGCTGATGTGTAAACCCTTCACGGTGTTCTACCAAAGCATTTCCAGCCTTCCCCGCTGTCAGTGTCCTTTTTGGCCGCATGTGTCTGATGTTGCTTCATGTTTGAGACAGCGTGTGGCAGCGGCAGACCCAGCGGTGCGAGCCAAGTCCCTTTGATCACGGTTTCCTCCAGCTTTGTGTTGGTGCTTGTCATCTGTGCCGACCTGCTGCAGGTCATCAGAAATGCCTGCATCCACTCAGAGCCTCCGTAAACAAAGGCCTGCGGGCCTCGTGATGAGGCGGCCTGGTGGCCGAACCGCCGTGCATGTGGCCCGCTTCCTCCGGCACACCCAAGAGGTTGCCGGTGGGGGGGGTCTGCAGACGAGGGACAGCACAGCAAATGCAGCTGCCTGCAGTCTTCATCCACAGATAAAGGCAGGCAAGTTTGTGATGTGTTACTCAACGCTATCACGTTGACCAAACACATACAAGCAAACTCTCACACGGGCACGCGCACACAGGCACGCTCACACGGGCACGCGCACCCATGCACGCTCACACGGGCACGCACACATGGGCACGCGCACACGGGCACGCACACACGGGCACGCACACCCATGCACGCGCACCTTTTGTATTTGCGATGCGAGCGTTTTTTTTTTTTTTTTTAGACAGCTAATGGTGTTGGTATCTGGGATATTGATATTGGCACTGTCTCCAGTAGGGTATTATTGACATGCACTGAATGATATTGTTGGTAATGGAGATGTTGTCATTGTCAGTGTTGGTGATACGTCTGTTTTCACAGCGTCAACGATATTGTCATTTTCATGCACTGGGTATCAGTGCATTGTCCCCTGACACCTATCAGTAGAATTATCACCTGTTGGGTGCGAGTGTCGCTGTCATTAAAGATATCAGTGGTATTATCAGCTGTAGGGCATCTGTGCTCTCCTCCCTTTGAGCCGCTAATGATTGGACTCATCTGTCTGCAAAGCTTTCGGACCAGACGCATTCTTCAACTCTTCAACCTCCCCAACCCCCCCCGGCCACGTTTTGCAGAAGCAGACGCTGCTAACACTGCTACGAGTTTCTGCTTTGGATAAGATGGCTTCTGATGTTCAGGGATCGGTCAGTTCAGCTGACATCTTACTCGTTGTTCTCCCTGCGGTCTGTTGGCGGGATACGAATTTGCAAAGGTGAGCCGGGCAGCCAGTTGTGGAAGGAAAAGTCCCGGTCTGTCTGACTGCGGCACAGAGGATTTGCTGCGGTGGTGGAAATGCCGCACACTGCTGAGACGAAGGGCTTTACATGCTATTAAAGGTTTAAGGCTAATTGCAAGATTTCTTTTCTTCTCCTGACGCGCTCAGAAAAGGAGGCTTTTAAGTAGGGTAAAAAGTGAAAAGCTGAAAGGATGGCCATTGTGTGACAGGGAGTGTGCGAGAGGAAGCCTTCTGTGGTCAGACGTTGATAGGATTACTGACACTCTGTGTGCAGGCAAGTGAGGCGCAAGGCAGGGTGTCAGCAATTTAAAAGCCAAGTGCAAAGCAACGCAAGTGTCGGGGGGAGCTCCGACGTGCTGAAAAGGCTCTCTGAGAAATTCCTATCATGCGGTCGATCCTGCGGGCTTAACACCTCGCATTAGCGCTCAGGTGTTGCTGCTGAACGCCCCAGGCAGGCCTTATTCCGCTTTGCCCAGGCAGCACAGTGTTTGTCTGTTGGGATGTCAGGGGTGGGGGGGGGTGTCGTGGCTGGGGTTTTTAGAGAGAGCACAGAGAGGCCTAGAGGGCAGGGCCACACATAAGGCCGTCTGGGTGTAAAGCTTGTTTGTGAACTTGAATGCAGAGGTTCGAAGACACTCCCCCATCATGCTACCTCGTTCCAGAGCGTCTGTCCTAGGCTTGCCCCCTCTTCATTTGCTGGGCTCGGGCATCCCAGAATGTTGTTTTTCCACCAGCTCACTAACTACAGATCCATGTCATGGACTGGACTGCACATCGCACCATGACCACACAGTCCTTTACTGCTGCCTGAAAAAGAACAAATCCCATTACGTAGGCCTCAGTCAGTCAATACTGCACCCGTGTCGTTAACGAGAAGCAAAAGGAGAGAAGTGTCTCACATTAGACAGTGTGGCAGCCGCGCTCAGAGCAAACAGGTCTGTGTCATTCAGCTTTGACAGATTCTGATTTACAGAGTGACGTTTTTCCAGCAGAAGGTGCTCAGTGGTCAAGCTCAGGTCATTGTAAAAGGGGAAAGGAAGGCGTGCGTTTGCAGCCATAAACAGTCATTATCTGAGCCTGGCTTACAGCCCCTAATAAAGGCTAATTGAATTACTCACACCCCAGCCGGCCTGCCCATCGTTAGCGTGTTTGCAAAACACCGTCACCGTCATTTGTTGTCAGGTAGCTGAGAGACGGGGGAATTTGGCAGGGCCCCCCTGCGTGACTGCGCAGCTGTTCCCCTGTCAGTGCCTGCTGCTAACGTGGATGCCAGATGATTAGATCTTCAAGGAAATTTTGGCAGTGTGAGATAAGCAGGGCCTCCATTTGCCAGCAGCTGGGGGAGAAGTGATCTGCAAAGTTTATGATGATGAGAGCAAAGCACGTTTAAACACTGCGTGCACGCCGTGTCCTCACGTTTCAGTGGTCTCCAGGAGGCTACTAGATCGATGTTTGTAAAAAATATATATATAGTGCAAGGCATCACTGCACATGCATACGCACTTCAAGGGCATGTTTCCTAGTAAAAAGCTAGTTTTTTTTTTTTTTTTGCTAGAGTGGAAGGTGATGGGTGTGAAGAATGTGGAATGGCAGCCTGTCGGACAGTCTGAGGAACATACCATCACCAAAACAGGGATGAACAGTCTGAGGAACATACCATCACCAAAACAGGGATGAACAGACTGAGGAACATACCATCACCAAAACAGGGATGAACAGACTGAGGAACATACCATCACAAAACAGGGATGAACAGTCTGAGGAACATACCATCACCAAAACAGGGATGAACAGTCTGAGGAACATACCATCACCAAAACAGGGATGAACAGACTGAGGAACATACCATCACCAAAACAGGAATGAACAGTCTGAGGAACATACCATCACCAAAACAGGGATGAACAGTCTAAGGAACATACCATTCCCTGTCTGGTTTATCACTCAGCCTCCAGTTTCGCCTCTGAAAACGCTTTCCGTCACAAGGCAGTCCACACCCACTTCAGACGTGCTCTCCGGTTCCTGTGGCCCGACTGTGCCCTTGGAGATCTGTAAGACTGTGAGCTGGGTGGCTGGGGGGGGACAGTTTAGCCCTGCCATAATGCTGACTCACAAAGATGATTTACTATCTTGGTAAAGAAACACCTTTATGAGGATCTGACGGCGCAGAGTAACAGAAAACAAGTCGGAGAGCAGATTCCGCAGAGGGAGGGGCGCAGGCACTGTGGACCTCATATCTGTATTTAACACACAGGGCGCGCACATGTACAGTATGGGGTGTGCATGTTCCACCAATTCAGAAAAAAAACAAAATACAAAATAGCCTCCTTTCAGTAATTCTTTACACATTTGTATTCCACTTCTGGGTGTCACCGATAGCTTTTACAAGTCATAGTGGTTCCCAGAGGCAGAGAGTCAGCACATGGCTTTTAAGGCTGCTCTCGCCAGGGGCATGCACCACACCCTCACGGCCTCTCGTTTTAAACCGGGACCCGTTCCTCTGGGGCGGCCCGACATGCACAGACAGCTTTCTGTGAAGTGCAGTGAGTCTGTCTACGTCACGCGAGGTCGCCCGGCCCGCCCCCCTCCGCCGCCCCCAGTCGACCGGCAGAGTGTCTGACAGCAGATAGCGGCGGGCCCTGGGGCTCCGCTATCAGTGCCGGGGGCGGCAGCCGCCCACCTCGCGCTCTCGCCTTCGCTTTACCCAGCTGTCAGTGTGGGAGAGTGAGCCTGAGGCTGTCCAGGGCCAGGGGACAAGTGAAGATAGCCGCTGCCCCACTGATCAAAGCGAGCCGCGGGGCCCTGATAAGCCTGCCGCGTTTCATGTCCCAGGTATCTCAACAGAGAGGGGGGTGGTAGGAGATGGCGACAACACCACCCCCTTACAGCCCGTCTCTTGTTTATGTCGGAGACCACAAAAGCCAGACAACTGTCCTCCCCCCACAGACCCCTGCTTTATCACTCAGAAGGTGTCTCTATGCCTCACTTCCAAGAAGATTTGGAAGGACACTTTTTAAGTCTGATATCATCTGTGTTCTTTTTTGGTAGTTTTGCTTTGATATAATTTGCAGTGTCGTTTGAAAGCAACAGGTCACATGTCAGCCTGCTGTTCTTGCTGCTCTTACTCCTGGTCTTGCAACTGGGCTTAATGCTGTTCATGTTGCTGATGTTACTCCTGTTCATGCTGCTGTTCTTACTGCTGTTCTTACTGCTGTTCGTGCTGCTGTTCTTACTGCTGTTCGTGCTGCTGTTCTTATTGCTGTTTGTGCTGCTGTTCTTACTGCTGTTCATGTGGCTGTTCCTGTGACTGTCTGGGCCTCAGTACCTCTTACGTGGGCTCATCTTCTCCACATGCATCCTCAGAAGAAAGTGCTATCTCAGTGCCTTCACCTGTTGAGATTCCAATTGGCATAGTGCTTTTAAACCCGAGTGGCTGGTCACTTGTCTAAGTATGGTGTGTGTAGGATTCTGTTCAGTCAGAGCCATCGATGTCCACGCAGCCAACTGGCCTGACAGGCGTGGTGACTTGCCTTTTCTGGTCTTTTAAATCACGGTAATAGTGTCCATGGCCCCAGACCTTATCAGCGCATCTGTTTTTTTTGGCTGTTCTCTGTGTGACTTTCTCTGTGACTGGTGGCGTACGTGTGTGCGTGTGTGTATGTACGTGTGAGGTTACACGAGTCAAGGTCTGTGTGTTCTATAAATAACGAGATAGTAAGTCCGGCGAAACGCAGCGCAGACATCCACACGAAGCACAGAAAGAGTGTTTTCTGGGCGTGGCACGCGATCGATAGCGCTTCGCCATTCCTGTTTGTTGCTGCCAGGGTGACGTTCTGGGCCGGCCGCCTTTTGGCCGCCTCTTCTCTTTCCTCGCAGGTACGTTTGACCGTAGCGTCACGCTTCTGGAGGTATGCGGGAGCTGGCCGGAGAGCTTCGGACTGCGCCACCTGTCGTCGGCGGACGCCACCGAGGAGGGCCTCCGCGAGCGCCTAGCCGACGCCATGTCCGAGTCCCCCAGCAGGGATATCGTGGGTTCGGGGACAGGTAAGCCCTGCCCCGTGGTCAGCCACACCGTACCTCATACTAAAGCAGCTGTGGTGTTACAGAAGTACGCAGGGATCTCTGAATATGCTGTACAAATACGAGATAAGGTTTATTTCATTCGTTCATTGATTCATTTTCCAATCCACTTATTCTGTGTAGTCACGTGAGGCCTGGAGCCTATCAGGGAGTTTAGGGCACAAGGTGGGGGAGTCTATACGGGATTCCAGCCCACTGCAGAAGGTTTATTTTGCTATTAATTAATACAGCTTTCGATGGGATCATAGTGCCAGACTAATGGATATCGCATTTAACCTTAATGAATTTTGAGAAATAACATTTTTGTCTACGGTTGCTCAGGGGTGGAGTATGGCCCGCTGTGACCCTGTCTTCCTCATCACCTGTAACTGATCCAGGATCAGGTAGCGCTGGCCTGTTTATTTGTGTTTGCAGTTGGGGTCAGGAGAGTGCAGGTTTCCCCTGCGGCCTGTCCTGTTAGCTTTCACCCGGTCCTGGGGCCTTTCATCTGTGTGCATGTCTCCATCTGGGGCTGCCTGTCAAGGAAGCCGGGACGACCAGTGCATGCTGCACGTTCACACAGTGCCCTGCAGACACACCGGGGAGGAGTACGTTCTTCATTCTGTACACATGTGACCTTACTCTCCACCCTTAGAGCAAGGGACGTGGCCTTTGTCCGACAGCCATTACCAGTAATGTGACGAAGGGTGTTGGATACAGGCAGAAACAGGTCTGTCGTTGTGAAGCGTGTCTTGTTGTAAACACATGACAAGCCTGTCGTTGCTGGTGAGGGTGTGTTGCCGAGTGGAGGAACGTGTGAGGACCAGGCGTCCAGGCGAGTCTAAGCTCTGCTCCTCCTCCTACAGGAGTGACATGAGTTTGCCTTTCCACAGAGCACCTCCTCTACAGCACTGCTTAATTAACAAGTTATTCACTCCAGTCCGAACTTAACTCTGTGAGGCAAGTAGGAGCCGCACACCCTATTTCATTCATTTACTTAAGTAATAGGCCTTTCTCGGTCTCCCTCATATTGGTCTTTTCATCTTCCTCCTCTTTTTGGACTTCCTTGGACGCGCGTTTCTCCGTGAGCACGACTCCGGTTTGTTAAAGCAATCGGCTCAGAAACGGTACCTTTCAAAGGTTTTAAAATAATAAATTAGGTCATTCGTACTGAAAACCGAAAGCAGGGGGGTGGGGGGGAGGGATTGCCGTTCTGACAGTCCAAATGTTTAACTCATTTAGGAAGCTGTGGCTCTTTCTTTCTCTCCTTAAGTGAACAAGAGCTGCTTTGATTTCTGAAGGAAAATGGAAGCCGGATTCTGGTGCTTGGAACAGGGAGGTCACAAGACCCTAATGTATTTAGCATCGACTGTCCTCTCGTGTAGCGCGTCTATTAGGCAGTAATTTGATTTGTACCTATTCATTTGCAGTCCCTGCAGCAGCACCGAGTTGGCCCTCTGTGTAATTGGTTCTGTCTCTATTTTTGCTTCATTAGATTAAGTCAGACTCCCGGACACTTGTAGTCTGTGCTTGTACGTCCATTTATACGGACTAATGTAACACAAAATTCATTACTGATCACATTACGTTCAACTCCTGGCCCCGGGGCTCTCCAATAAACGTACGGTTAACCCTTCGCGCGCGGGGCGCAAGCAAGGACGGTGAGGGAAAACGTCGCTCCGACCGAGCACAGCAAACGAGATGCCACGATGGCCTGTTTCTTTTTCTTTTGTTTCGCTGGACCTGTTTCGCGACACACGTGCATCTGTTTTTTTCAGCGCACGTCTGTGTTTCTTACTCTGGCAGCAAATTAAAGGGGAAAACAATTTATAGATTGTGAGAGGCCTGGTCCTATCCTATCTGGAAGGTTGTTAGAGACAAGTATATATCTTCCCCCCTGCCCCCTCCCAAACAAGATATGTGGCCTCTCCTGTTGCCAAAGGTCCTTCAGTTTTTACTGCTGCCGCTGCCAGCCTCCTCAGCGTCTTTGAGTGAGTGGTGAGTTACTGCCCGCTGTGTGAGTTAAGCCCCCCCCACACCTGAGCAGCTGCCAGGTTCGGACGAGATGGGACGGGATGAGACGGAACGCGCCGCGATGACAGCGGGTTCCGCTAGTGCGCTTTGAAGAGACAGAGCAGATGGTATGGCACTTACAGGCACCCAAGACCTGAGGTGAGGTGGGGGTGAAGTGTCCAGGGTCAGGTTGTGTGTGCTTGTGTGCGTTTGTGTGTGGGGTGGGGGTGGGGGGTATTCTTAGAAGTCACCACAAGTAATCTCCCACCTACATACCCACCCACCTAGCACATTCTGAGCCACAATAGCACAACAGCCTAGAGGAAGGGCCCTGTGTGAGAATGCGCTCGCTGAAAGACCCGCGGCACGGAGCTCACGTCGGCGCATCTCAGCGGGTACGTCCAGATGACTGCATGAGAGTGACTTCTCACTCCTGACACGCACTCCTGAAGCGCAGTCATCCTCAAATTAGATTTGCCCCTGCAGCATAATGTTGCAAATTGGATTTTACTCATTGGTGCTAACCCAACATAAATTCCATTTTAGCAGGACAGAGGACCCAATCCCACGCACTCCCAGCATGCCCCTGTCACTCGGTCCCCTCTCCTCTGAGGCTGAACTTGGATTATCTTTCGGCCGTCCCTTATTATGGCTCTGCAGCCAGCAAAGCCTCACGCTTATCACTTCGACCGCTAATCCTTTGCATTTAAAATGTAATGTGGTCGTGTTGTGAATCAGGAAGATTTACATTTACGCTTTGAGGTTTCGTGATATACGTATGCAGCTGCGAACGCAATGAAAATTAACATAATGAATAACTGGTGCTTCGGAGACGTGTCGAAAGCGTGACTCTTAGCGTGCTCTTTTAGACAGCAGAGGCTGCACAATGGCCACACAGTTCTGTTCATACAGGAGTCACACAGGTGAACTGTATCACCTGTGGGTCACGTCTCTTGTGGTTAATTGCACGTCCGCACAGTGTGTGACATGCAGTTTGGATGGAGGTGAGAAGGATGTTGTGATCTTGTGATGAGATCAGCTTGGCTCAGGTCAACAGTTCTTGGATACTTTAAGCTGCTGTCCTGTTTTACCGTATTGGCTCCTTTTGGGGTTGGCCTTGGGAAACTCCACGCCCCCCCCCCCTCCTTTTTTTACTTTTTGTGCTTTACTTCTGACCTGAACAAACCCACACATTTTTGTGCCTCTGCCTTTGCAGGGACTTTCCGTTTTCCGTTAATTCAGTGCAATGAAATGAATTATTACTACTTCCAGCTACCCCACTGCTCCCCCCCCCCTTGTAAAAACGGGAAAAACAGCTATAAAGAAATGTCTTTTTTTCCAGTAGTTATCATTTCATGAGATTATTTTGTCAAAATTTGTCTGCATAAAACTGAGACACATGCAAACCCGCGACCACCGCAGTGACTGTCCAGATTATTAAGATGTACTGTTATGAATATGTGCTCCTATTTGACATGTTAACTTTTCAGTAAGACACCTTCACACCTTGTCTGAGCCTTGGGTAGGCAGCTATTAAGATCTGTCTGCACAGCGTCTGGTGACTGGTCTTTGGGTGTTTTCTTTGTCGAACAGCTTGCGTACAGAGCTCACGGCACGGATGGCAAACTCACAGATGGCCTCCGTACACAGTGCAGGCCCTTGTGAAGCAACGGGAAACTTTTCACTCGGCACTCAAGCCAGTTGTAGAAGACCTCTCTGGAACCGCAGCAAACGCAGTGATTATTAATGAAATTGTCAGAGTGCATTCAAAATGGTTTTATGATTGAGTTAATTACTCGTACTGTGCTTTATCATTCAAGCATGTATTTCCACGTTGAACTTTTTTTTTTTTTGCGTGCGGTCCTTTTGTGGATTTTGGAAGGGTTTCCCTAGCTGTCTGATGTTATCTTGAAGTGAAACATGGCCAGTTCTGGCATACGCACATACGTGTGTGTGAACGTAAGCGTGTGTGGCTTGCACAGCAAACGGGAAGGGTGAGGTAATGTCACGGAGGGGAGTGAGGATCGCCCCCTCACTGGTCACTGTGCCTGTCCCTGCTCTGCCAAGGCCAGCCGCTGGCATACAGGGAAAAGAGGCTGAAGACCTGGGGAGGTGGAGGTGAGCTGCACTCAGTCAAGGCAGCGGTGTGAACCTCCCACACTCTCCCTCTCCTTTCTCTCTCTATCTCCTCCCTCTCTTTCTCTGTCTCCCTCTGTCCTTCTTTCTGTCCCCCCCTCCCTCTCTCTCTCTCTCTCTGTCTTTATCTTGCTCTCTTCTCTCACGTTCTCTCCTTTTCTTTCTCCCGTATCTCTCTTTTTCTTTTGCTGTCTTCTCTTGCTCTCTCCTCGCTCTCTCTCCTTCATCTTCTGTTTGTCTTCCTCTCTCTTTTTATCTGTTCCCCCCTCTCTCCTTCATCTTCTCTGTATCTTCTCTCCTTTTATCTGTTCCCTTCTCTCCATCTTCTCTGTATCTTCCTCTGTTCTTTTCTCTATCCCTCCTCTCTCCTTCATCTTCTCTGTATCTTCTCCTCTCCTTTTATCTGCCCCCCATCTCTCCTTCTCTCTCTCTCTCTCAGAGACACATCTAGGCTCACCCTGTCATTATAATGCTGCTGATTTACTATTTTACTTACTAAGTGACCCTGACATGTAACTGTCTTTCATTTCCCGCCACATCACGGCGTGTGTCTTTAGCATTTCGCTCCAGTGCTGCATGCAGTCAGTGAGTAGAGTTAGCTTTAAACAGGCCTTAGGCCCTGCGTCACTCAATCGCATTCATGTGGCCAGGGAGGGGAGAAGCCAAAGGTAATGTGCATGCTGGAAGTAGCACTTCGTTAACCAGACGACTGAACGCTTCCTGCTAATTAAGCTGGATGCGTACATGGAAGGCTCATTTCAGGTCCTGGCTTATGAAACAACTGTTGTTTGTGTTGCCTGTTAATGATGGGACTTCATAAATTTGGCATAAATTTATCCACAGAAGGGGAACGCTGTTATCTGAAAGAACGCTGGCTTTGATAGTAGGTCTTATTATAACACAGAGATATCCATCTTTGCAACAGCTCACACAGCTGGATGCTTGCCACCGAACATGTGGCCATGCTAGGAGCTAACCACACTGGTGTAATCAATCACTCCTTCCCTGGGTTTGGCGTTTGAGATGACAAATTACACAAACAAAGCTATCGCGGATTCTCAATTGCTCCGGAGCGGCTTCCCCTTTGCAGCAGTAGCTCGGAACCACCTGGCCGAAACAGGCTTGGGTCCCTGGAACAAGCCGGGTCTCCGGGGGCCTCTCCAGCAAAAAGCAGGACTGCTGCAGCGTGGAACGGCAAGGGGGCGGAGTTAGATTAACTGTTACCAAACTGCTGTCGTGAACACTGGCCCAGAGAGCTGTCACTCACATGCCACTCTTATGCACATTGGCCCAGGCGGATGCTGCTCACCTGCTGCTTTTATGCACATGGAGCTAAAAACAGGGCGACGCCCTGTCCCTGACTGTTTTTATCTCGCACAAAGACTCATTTATTTTGTGTCCCACAAACATGTTAGGCTGACAGCCTTCTTTAGCATGACCTTTGGTCTTCACCACCACTTTCCTGCTGGGAGTTTCTGTCCCATTTGAGGGCACACTTGTCACTCCAGTCTTCCCAGTTACCGCTCCATCAGCTGTAGTCATGTGGTGTGTCAGTCTGCCCCTGGGGGGGCTCTCTGCTGTCTGACGCACTCTGTTTCCAAAAAACTCACTTGAGGTGTCTGCCTGAGATCGAGGAAGAGGAGGAAGACAGAAGCAGAAAATGGAGCAACGTGGGCAGGGTTTGTGAAGCGCAGCGCCGTGAGAGGAGAGCGTGCCAGGTCGTTAGCCCCTCGCCACGGCACTTAGCCATTCTTCTTTTCAGGGTCACCCTCCTCAGAGTGTAATGTGCAGTGACAGTGTGAGACCATGAAGAATAATTCCTGTATTGAGAGCCACCGCACCCCCGCCCACCTATGACACGTCAAGCCTGCATGTCATTGTATCATTTATCCTGACTACACCTCTGCCGCCCCGCTCACCAGCCTGTGCGGTGCCCAGCGGGAGTCCCGAGACCACGCGGCCACTGTCAGAATGGGTGGGGGGGGGTGCAGCAAATGGACTTTTTGTGAACAGATTCCAAAGCCGCAGTAACAGCTTTGCTTGGGGGGAGAGAGCTAAAATGCAGTAGTTTCAGGGAGGATGAGATGGGGCAGCGCTTTGAAGGATGTGCAAATGTGTCACGTTGAAGATGTGCCGGAGGGCTCTGAAACCGGGGGGAGGAGGCGCTTCAAAGAGCTGCCCGAACACTCTGCACAGAGGCGTCGCTGAGATGTGCTCTGGTACAGCTCAGCATCTAGGTCACAGAGCCCGCTTGTACGGCTGCAAATTACAGCACCTGTCTCGCTTTTACAGTACCCTGGCACCGTGTTAACAGTCCCGTGTGCACACACCTGCTCGTCTGATGTCATGTGTGATGACAATCACGGCTGTAATGGACGCAGCACTGTAGAGCAAAAGTCTGTGATACACGCCTGCACCGGGGTGGTGCTGTGTTCATAACCTTGGGCTGCATACTTCACAAGTGAACACAGCAATAAATCATAAAAGAGTATTGTATTTTTTTTTTAAGATATGTAATATTTCTAAGAATAATAAAAATATAATTTTTTCATATGTGTAATTTCTTATCTGCTGTAACAAGGTACATTACGCTGTGACTGCAGCTCTGAAAAGGCCTTCTCATGTTAGCAGCAAGATGTAACACTAGATCACTAGTCTCTGTACAGTGTGGTGACTTGGTGTATATCTAGGCCCTTCTCATCTTCTCTGGCAGTACCAACCACCCTTCCCCCCACCACCAGCTCCATAGACTGCACTCTGCTCAAACTGACTCTGACAGGTCCTAGATTTCCCCCAGCCAACTCAATGTCAGTCCGTGCTTTGGACCTACGCAGGGTACCAAGCAAGGCTGGCTCAACCATCAAGGGGAACCAGTTGAATTAATTAATAATTACAACAGCAGTTAAAGTCATAGTACAAGGGACGAGGACCTCCCTTGAACATGTGCTGGGGTATGAATCCAGCCTTGGTATCCGTGGGTAATTTTCACATCATCCAAAAATCAGAAGACGTGTTGTTCGTCACCAACTCGAATAAGTAGTCTGTGATGGATGTGTCCATGGAGACCGGAAAGGAAGAATGGAGGAGCATAGCACATCTCACCTGTTGCACCGGAGGAGCAGGGAGAGCGGTCCCCGGGCTCTGCGAGGTCGCAACGAGGCGACGCGTCCTTGTTCTGCTCTGCATCTCCGTCGTTACGGTTCTGAGTTTAGCAGCGGCCGCGGCTGCCTAAACAAACCGCTGCGACTGGCCCGATCACTGCGTCCAGGCAGGTTTCCCTTATCTGTGTTTACTCGGCCGCTGATACGCCGCCCTGACTTTACAAGCCACTCTATTGTAGCTGCATGTTTTTGTCCAGTATTTCACATATATGCTGTGTTTGGATGTTTTGACAGAAGCCTTCATCTTGTTGCAGCTTTTGGAACAGATCGGACGGGCTAAGAGCTGGCCTGTATTGACTTGGAGGACAGGGTAGGCCCAACTCCCAAAATGCAAGCACAGTTCAGATGTCTTTCTGAAATCATGATGTCAGACTTCCTGTCCATCCTGGCTGCTGCTGGCGTGCCAAGAAGAGTGCCACGTGGTCCGCCACATGGTCCAAGGTGTAAATTTCTGCATGACCATGTTCCGTTGCTTCCTGCTTGGCCTGAATCCCCCCTCTTCCCGCACCCACGTTCCCCGAGGCTCACCACGGCGTCAGACGAGCTCAGCTTGGACTCCTTACAACGCCATTTTGATCCTGTCCAAAAAGGGCCACTCTAATGGCTGTCAAATAATGACCTTCCCTTCGGCCCCTTGTTTACTTTACCAGGATAAACATGCTCCAAGTACGTCTGTATCACCGAGCACAAGCGGGGCCTTCCTCTGATGTTTACAGCCATCAAAAGCATTCAGCTGTTAACATGGCTTTTACAAAGGAGCTAAGTGATTTGTTCGGAACAGAACAGTGAAACGTTCTGATGGATCTTCACGTGTTGTTAGCTTTGTGTGTCTCTGCGCTGTTGTTGCCTGCCCTCCGTTTTTGTCTGCCCGCGCTACGTTATAAAATTGATGTTGTTTAGTTGAACTTTCAAGATGTTTGTGGAGCACACATTTGCCGGGCTGCCTGCATCGTGTTTTTTCCTTGTTGCTAAATACTAGCGTGCCCCCCCCCCCTATACAAATGAGGCACGTTTGTGACGTGCGGGCGCGAAAGAGCCGTGGACCTGTGATTAATGTGTGAGGGAAGGCAGAGCGCCACGGAGGAGATCTGAGTGTGATGTGAGAACCCAGAATTTTGTGGTAAGACTCAGATGTCAAGTGCGTTTCTGTGCAGTGTTCTGACTGGACCAGGTTAAGTCTGGTAGGGTGCTAAGAAACCCGACCCACCACGGCTTTGTCGTCTGCATAGGCCCCAGGTCTGGATCTCACAGAGCTCATGGGCTCTGAAAGTAGTGCTCTACATGCCACTAAACCACTCCGTTAGTGAAGGCCGAAGCGTTCATCATTTTAAACTGTGCTTTCCGTTCTGCTCGGACGCTGTATTTGTTGTACTAAAAGCAGAGAGAGAGACGTAAGTGATGCATCTGCGTTTAATGAGCACGGGAGAAGTGCGCAAAAGCATTAATATTTCAGCAGGGGCTGATTGGCGCAGCCCACCTCTTACCTGTCCGTCTTGCTTGCTTTAATGAGGTGGTGGGAGCTGACTGCCTCTGCATGGGGTCTGGATATGGTGTGTGGTGCGGTTGTTTTCGGTGAGATGGGGTGTATGTTAAGGTCTGGCGCCAGGGTTTCTGTCTGCTCTGGCTGGAGACGCCAAGCCAGCATGTTCCCCAGCCTTGACTGAACACGCCCCCTTTTTTCTCGGAGGGAGGAAACGGCCGTGTGCTGAGATGCGGCAGGATGAGGACCGGGGGGGTGGGTGGGAACTGTGGCTTCACACACTGCTCACATTAATCATCTCACCACCACAGGTGCCGCTCACTGTACATCAGCTCATCCACCACCCCCCCACCCGCATTGTTTCTTTTCTCGGAAGAACTTGTGGTGTAAAGTGCATGATACAATCTCAGCAATGCGCGTTGGTAACTGTGCTCTGTGCTGCAATATTGCCACACCAGAAATGGAAAATGGAGCTTATCTCTGATACAGTGTAGTGAAAATGATATGTGTCCACCTGGGGCTGTCATTGGTAGGAGGTGTACAGGTGACAAATGCGTCAAAAGTCTGTCTGCGTGTTTAAGGTCTATAGACTGCTGCTGAAGAGAGTTTCTTGTTTACCAATGCTGATCTGACAAACAGCCAATAGGGAGAGGGTATTGCCTGATGGAGAGGCGCTTCTCCCAGTATGGAGCAGAGGGAGGCAATAGGAGGAAGGTCCTGTTCTGCCAATCACATTAGTCCACTTCCTGAGAGGGGTCTTTTGTTGTTATTTCTTTATTACTTAAATGCCACATGCGGAAGTTTAAGAGGCTGGTGAACCGGGCCTGGTTGCTATTAAAAAAAAAATGTAGTGATTGTTGCTGGCATCAAAAGCTGGATGGGACCTGATCGCAGAAGATCTTTTGAAGGCAGCATTACATCGTGGGGGGAGGGATGGCGGCCGCGGCGGATAGGGGCTTAGTGTGATGAAGGCCTGCCACATGCCCCTGCGAGTACCTCCGGCAATTGTAGGCCCGCGCTCTAATGAAGGCTGATTGCAGATCAAGCGCTCTGCCGTTTATCTTGCTGTGGCGGAGGCAGAGCGCGGCCCCGGAGACGAGCCTGACGTGAGAGTGTTAACCGAAGCCAGCTGGGACCACGGCAAGATTAAAGTTAAAACAAAAAAAAAACAATCAGACAGGGTAAGTGTAGTACTGGTGTGGGTTACTGCCCTCATCGCTGATCCCCATTACTGGCCTTCTCCAGCGCCCGGCCCAGTGTGGATGTATAAATAGGACCGGGGCACTCCCCACTCACTCTGCGCTGGCACAGAACCTCTGATTAAGAACCTTTGTCTGCTTTGATCCCACCGTTGGCCCTTAATGCCCAGGTCAGCACGTCTGCACCACCTCACCTCTCCAGTCACTGAAGTATGTTCTGAATCAGGCGTGCTTTCTCAGGATCACAGTAACGCGTGTGCAAGCGCTGGTGCTCTCACATGTTTCCTCACACCCCCCCTCCCAAGTATTACTGAGGCTCAAACAACAGAGGTGTTTCTTTTCAGGTTTCTCCACCCCACCCTGTAACCGTGCTGGATTTGTGTTTCTTAAGGCCAAAGTGAGAAGAAGAAAATGTAAGAGGATTAAGGTTTTTCACAGCTAAGGGCTCAGCGCCGCCTGTGTCGGGCCTCTCTGGCCAGCCTTCGTCTCAGCAGAGTTGCAGAGTCTCACGGCCTTCTTCTTTTTGCAGAGTTTAACCCTCTCTCCGCTGGACTCCATCACCTTGATACAGGTTCCCCCAGCGCTTATTTCCTCCGTGCATGAAGCCTTTATCTGGAAACATGCAGCACTGGCTAACAGTTGACGGGGAGATAAAGTCGCCAATAGCCAAGCGTGCTGTGAAACGTGGGGAAGAGGGGCTGTGGGAGGGTGCAGAAATTGTTAACACAAATACCTTTTTGTGAATATCTCATACTCGTCACACAATGAGGTGGATTAGGCCACACCATAAAGGCATTTACAGCCTTAGCGCTGCTTAGCAGCTTACGGCCCCCACTGTAATAAGGTACACTCTCACATTCCTGCTGGGCTGGACGTGGCCAGGAGACTGACTGGGACAGCAGAACCGGAGCGAGGGCCCCGTCTGAGCGAGTGAGTGAGAGAGACAGACGCCCGCCCAGGCCTGGAGCCCAGGCCAGGAAAGTGATATCATTGCAGATTAGGGCCCAGAGCGTCCACACAGGTGCCTGTGTGAAACAGTAGCCCCACCGCTTGTCTGTCTGCAACTCCACTGACATCCTACTCATGGACCGTGCATTTTATGAAATGGGTTTTTTTTTTTTTTTTTTAACAGGGAAGCGTAAAAAACTCAGTGGGCGCCAGCCTCCCGTCAAAGACGGAGGAAAAGAGCAAGGAAATGATTGTCTGTGTAATGAAGACGTGGTTTCTGCTGTGTAACCTAATCGCTGCTGGACCCCTCCTTAAAAACAAAGGGCAACTACTCCACCTCTAAATTGACTGGACCCAAACAGTCTACTACCTATCCGCCCGTGAATTTGTCCCAGGTGTGGACCCTGAACCCCATGCCTCCCCCCTCCCACCACGTCCCCTGGATAGATGGCTACCTCCACTGTAGGAGGTGCTGTTTATTTTTGCATAACTGGCAGGGGGTGGGGGAGACGCTGTGTATCCACCGGTGGCGTTCGAATGTCTGCGCAAAAGCTGAGGAAAAGCAGACGCGTCCCCCCCCCACCGTTATCCCCCCTCTGCTCAATCCTGGCTTCACCTTCAAACCCCACTGTAGGATTTATGAACACCTGTCACAGGGGAATTTTGCTCATGCACCTTCATCAAAGCAAACAAACACCCTCTGCCTGACCCCTGCCACGATCTCTAAATAGCGAGTGTACTGAGTGAGAATGTGTCCCCACCCCCCCAGTCCATCTCACGACATTCGCATCCCACTGTCCCAGTGCTGGGCCTTCTCATCACCTCACTGTGTCTGTCTTCCCTGTTCATACCAGCTCGGAAGAAGGTAAATTCCCTTGTACGAACAGGCAAGATGCGAATGTGTCGGCCACCTCATCCCACACCCCCACCTGCGTGCATCCAAGGTGCGCATCGAATGACTCTACTGCATGTGCACGCTGCACAGCCGACCCGTGTCCTGCAGCACATGGAGCTGCACGAGTGCCCTCCGTCTGCATCCTCCCTGCCCGTTGCTCGGGGCAAACCTCCAACAGAGGGCCGTCCCTGCCAACACCGCAGTAAAACGTTGCAAGGAATTCTGCTCGTGTGTCTCGGACGTTAAGAACAAGGCATTTTCCCCTTTTCAGGGGACCCCCCCACCAGCAGCCACCCCCTCACCTCCTGCCTTCCCACAGAGAGCGGAGCCTTTGTGCAGGACAGACTCCGACCTGTGAAACCACAGCGCTCACCTTACAATCTACAGGAATGAAGGAGGCCATCAGTCTGGGCCTTTGATGTGGGACAAGCCACTGCACTCAGCCGGCCCAGGGCAGAGGCTCCTGGGCCAACATAAAACGCGCCCGGCTGCAATAAAAGGCAGATTAACGCAGTGGACCCAACTTGCTCTGAGTGGGTGGGGGGGGGGTGATGTACTCCGGATGAGAGTGGAAGCCGTTTAACGTCCCATGTGCTGGAGCTAAACACGTAAACGTGCCAGCAAAATGGCACCCGACGCAGGAAGCCATCCTGTGAGCGGGCATGGCCTGGATCAGAGTGAACTGAGAGCGCCAGCTGCTGTGACGCGGGCCTGGAACAGCTGCTTCCAGTTAACAAATCCAGAAAGCCTCACTTCTTAATCACTTGGTAATGAAGGCGACCTCAGCCATAGTTAACTGTTTTTTTTTTTTTTTAATGGAGGGCTGGTAAGAGGCTCTCGGGCCATGCCAGTCAGCCTCGGATCTGCGTGTCACTCATCCTGGAGCCGTCTTTTGCAAAGGGCTCATCTGAGATTACTGTGGAGGGGACGGGATTTACGTGTCAGTGTACCTCTAGGGGAGAGCTGAATCCCCCCCCCACCCCTCACTGTTCAGTCGAGGCATGAGTGACTGGGATGGAATTCTGAGACTATATTAGTGTGCTACTCTGCAGTAACCTGGTCACAGATCAGTGGGATAACACTGCTTGTCTGCGTCTACATGACATTGATGTTTATCTGACATTACAATAGGCTGGATCTCTGTATCTGGGGTGTTTGTGCGTGTGTGTTGGCCTGCGTGTATGTGCACAGACGCGTGGGATTGTAGCCGATCTCCTCGAGTGTCCTGTCCATCTGTCTGTGTGTCCTGCTGTGCCCCTGGGGCGCCTTTAACCCTTCGTGTCCTTTGTCACCACAGAGCTGCAGAGAGAGGGCAGTATCGAGACCTTAAGCAACAGCTCCGGCTCCACCAGCGGCAGCATTCCCCGCAACTTCGAGGGCTACCGGTCGCCGCTCCCTACGAACGAGAGCCAGCCGCTTAGTCTCTTCCCCACGGGATTCCCTTAAATGAGCCGTCCTTAACGAGGAGACTGCAGCATGACTAATGGAAAGTTCCCCTTTGCCAGACAATCCTGACATTTCAGCACAGCCTCTCAGACCCCTCCCCACTGGTGGACCTCTCAGCTCCGCCCACTGCACACCCCACTGGCATTCAGACCACGACTTTGTGAGCCATCCACCTCCAACCACCCCACCCCACCCCACCCCACCCCACCCACAACCACCACCACACTCTTACCAGGACCCTCTGAAAGTACACAGCCAGTGAGAAGCCTTCAAAATGTCTCGTGCAACTACATCGCCAGCCGGCACTTGCGTGATATCTCCACGGACCCCCCTTTGATGTGTAATAGTTTCAGCAAGCGCAGGTCTGTTTTGGATTTTCAGCATTTGATTAACGTCCCAATGTTTACGTGCAGAGCATGCGGGATCGGCAGGCGGGGGCGTCGTGTTTTTGCAGGAGGACGTGACGTCGCGTAGCCAAGCCCGCGCCTGTCCTTTCACCAGCTCAGTCCTCGGTTCTCTCTGTTTGCTTACCCCCCGTTGGATGCCTGACTGTTGCAACACTTGTCCCTGAGATTGAAGCCAGTTAATTTAATGCCCCCCATTTCCCTTTGCATGAGATGGAGTCACGCTTTGGTCTTCCTTACACATATTAGTACGTCATCGCAGAATGAAGCCGGTGGCTCTCCAATTAACCTGCTACTGCATTTGAAATGAGAACTGCTTTTGCTGCTGGTATGAAACTGTAAGGTATAATTCAGGTTCTCCCAAAGTAATGTTTATATTCACACACTTTATCATGCCTTTATTAGTTTGTAATTCATTGCAGATTTATGCACATCTGTCACGTTTTTAAGGTGTTCTTTTGCAGTGTTTGTATTCTTCCATTTCAGCTCTACTACATCATCTAGCTCACAGCCTATAAATATGCTTATTGCTTGATACTGACTACTTATGTAATTGTTTTAATTGTTGCAAAGGTTTAAATAATGTATTTAATTTTATAGGGTAGTGGAATTTGATTTCAATTGGATGAAAAGGGACATTTATTTAACCTATAGTTGGTATAGCTCAGGCAATCTCGTAGTGTCTGCTTATTTCCAGTATGACTGAATGACTCACATTAGGTCACATTAGACGTTACTGTTTAATCTTTTTAACATGAAAAGTGCTCCTTCAACTTTGTCCTCAGAACTGGTTTTCAACAACATGGTGAGAAGAATAGGGAAGTGGGGTTGTGAAAAAAAGAGGTAGTGCAACCCCTTACGGTGAAGGGTTTGGTGGAAAGAGTGACCCCTCCAGCATGTGAGGTTTAGTGTACAGAGTGACCCCCAGATGTGTGGGGTTAGTGGACAAAATAACCCCCAGATTTGTGCAGTTAGTGGACAGAGTGACCCCCAGATGTGTGGGGTTAGTGCACAGAGTGACCCTAGAGTGACCCCCAGATGTGTGGGGTTAGTGTACAGAGTGGCCCCCAGATGTGTGGGGTTAGTGGACAGTGACCCCCAGATGTGTGGGGTTAGTGAGCAGTGATCCCCAGATGTATGGGGTTAGCGGACAGTGACCCTCAGATGTGTGGGTTTAGTGGACAGTGACCCCCAGATGTGTGGGGTTAGCGGACAGTGACCCCCAGATGTGTGGGGTTAGTGGACAGTGATCCCCTGATGTGTGGGATAAGGGGACAGTGATCCCCTGATGTGTGGGATTAGTGAACAAAGTGACCCCCAGATGTGTGGGTTAAGTAGCAGATTTTTCCTGCCTCCTCCAGCCAAACTAATCCCAAACAAACACTACTAATGTAGTAGCCATCAAGAGCATGATACATTATGATATAGTGTCAGCTGTCATTGTCACGTCATAATCGCATCAGTGACAAAATGAAAAACAAGGGAGGGGCATTTACATCTGTTTTGGCCTTGAAGACATTGGACATACCTTTATTCTCCATTGTGAGATGGAACTGAATGTGTAGAATGTTGTTTCTAACCTTTATTATACAGTATACTAGCATAGTTAGTAACATATCATTACCAGAACGGACTGTATCGTTCATTTTGTATGACACCAGGTTATGAAGTTCATCGTTTGCTAAAAATCCTTGCAATAAAGATTTTAAGATTAATTTATTGTGTCATATTTGTGTCAGGTTTGTCACTGAGCAGGACATTTCCATTTGCTGATGTGGACTTCTAGGAGATTTTTCCTACGCAGGGTATGGCAGCTCTGTGACACAGTAGAGCTTTCTTCAAGTGGATATTTGTAAATGTCATTCATCATTAACCGTGTCCATAAAGTGAAACAGCAGGACAAAATTGGACCTACAGTACTACTATCTGTGTAAGGTGATACTACAAGCATACCACCTGTTACCTTACATTTTGTTTCTTTTCCTCTGAGGTAGAATGGGAAAATGAATTTTAAGTTTGTGACAATTGCTTGATTTATGTTTCATGAAGCGCCATGTTTCTGAGTGTTTGCAACAATTGGTAAACATTGGCTTTTAGTCCAGATGCAATCTGCCGGACTGACCTGCTGAGTAGCATCATAGTAGCGTCTGGTCATCATCCAAAGAAAGTATTTTAATAAAGGGAAAACACAAAGTTAATCTTTTCCCTTAATTTGGAATGTTTTTGAAACGGTCGATTGACCCCCCCTTTTTTGTAAGCCCCTTCTTTCTGTTGAGGCCAAAATTCCTTTTGACTTCCAAAACACTCAAAGCCAAGTGCAGAATTAAGGCCTTCACGTACAGGTCAGAAGACTAATAAAAAGTTCACCCTTGAGCTCACCACTTTTTTAATTCACTTTCATTAAATTACCCTTTCAGCTCTTTTTGCATAGGGGTGTGTGCACACCTGTGACATCCAGGTGTGCTGGAGCATCGTGGTAGACACTATAAGAATGGGAGGGAGTTGTTTAGCTACCCTCACTCAAGTGTGTGTATGTGTGTGTGAGACCACACACGCTTCTCATGCCGCACCCCAGTGGCAAATGTGGACTCTGTGGCTGTAGTGTTTTTCATAACGTCTTGCAATCCAGTTGAATCCTGGTCTGGTGCTCGTATCTTAACGGTGAGATGCTCAAACCACGGTGCCACCGTCAGCACACAGAAAACATAAACGATGCTGGATCCAGACAGTTCTGAGGAAAATTTGTGTAGCGGTCCGTGGCCTTTGGGTCTTCGTGGTATCACAATTTGGGGTCTCCATTCTAAGAGCAGATTCCAAACATGCATATATCGATGAATGGTGTTCACCATTATATTTTACAAACAATGACAGTACTTTAACAATTCAAAATAAATAATCTTTATTCATGGACAAGTCATTAATCTCAGGAATCTTCATTTTGGTAAGTGAAATAAACTGTCAGTAGTGTTTCTGGGAATACTGCTGGGTCAAAATACATTACCAAGATATTAGGTATATAACTGCAGTTTTAAAGTCAACCATTAGACATGTATTTAAATTACTTTAAAAACATAAGCGAGCATAGCGGGTGTTGTTAAAATAATTTTACTTGTTGGAAATGTCTCTGACAGTTCAGAACCTTGTTACATTTGTACATATTCCTCCCTGTAAAGGGGTCTGGATTCCATTAACGATTTCTGTGAAAATGTAATGTGTACACAAGGAACCTGGTCCGAAACAGAGGACGTGAGATTTGATCTCGGTTTGAGCGCCACCTCAGTCTCACCTTCTCTGGTTTTAACTCACTGGAAGTGGTTCCTGGCCTAAAATTGGGCACGCTGCCCGCTGGTGTGGTAACGAGGGCACACAGGGGCTTGCGTTCTGCAGACTGGTGTCTCAAAGTGCTCTGCAGAACGCCATCTGTCACTCTGTGTGTGTGTGTGTGTGTGTGTGTGTGTGTGTGTGTGTGTGTGTGTGTGTGTGTGTGTGTGCGCGCGCGCGCGCGCAGTGGACCGAGGACGAGTCCTGAGGCAGACGTGAGAATGGCCGAACGGCACCTTGATCAGAGCAGTTCCTCCGCCGCTCTGAAGGCTCGACTGCAACTGGAAACATACCGATGCAGGAAGTTAAAGTTTGTCATTAATGCTGCAGAGCTGCACTGAGGTTCATTCAAGTGTGGGGGGTGTGGGGGGGTCGGCAAGGGTGAAACGCAGGTTGTGGAATAGACAAACAAAGCTGCACAACACTGGCCAAAAGATCAAAGAGCACAAATGAGAGCGACAAAAAAAGGGAACGTTTATTTAGTTTTCAGAGCTCGAACATGGCTGCTTGAAGCGCAGAATTCAGCACACTGTGACTTGGCTATAGCCCCGCAATCAGATGATCTTTTGATCTTAGTTGATTGCTTCCTTAGGACAGCTATGGCTGCAACTGGCCATGTTATTGCTGCCATTTTTCAGCTCGGCTGCTTCAGCGGCGCTCGGCGAAGTTTTTGCTTATATGGCACGAGTTTGTTTGTGCACCCAATTCAGCTGGAAATCCCGGCTAAGGCCAGTTCAGTGGCTCACCTTACCAGGAACATCTGCAGCTTTGACTGCTGCAGCAAGTGGGTCGACATGCCCCAGGTTGGCTTAGAGCTAGCCACACCTCCCTGGGGGGGGGACTGAATCCAGCAAAAGATCACTGATGCCAGAAACTGCCGTCCCCCCCCACCCCTACGTGAGTGGACACACACGAGCTACCCTGGCTGATCTCAGCCTGAATGTCTTCTTCCACGATGTAAAGTTGAAACCTTGGTATCTCCCAGGGCCACCTGCATCCCAACACCCTGAGCTCTGGGGCTCCTCTCCTCACGGTCCCACACGGTGCTAACTGCCAAGTGGACCGCTGAGCCAACATCCGTTTGCTGAACATGTGACTTTACATCACACAGTGTTGGAGGACCTGCCTCAGGTCAAATGCAGCAGTTGCACTCCTTCTGCCCTCACGCTGCTTGTGTTTGCCCGTTGGCACCAGCTCACCTCGTCCTCAAGTCAGACGCTGGAAACATTTCCGCTTCCAGTACTCAGTGGCATGCGTTTCAAATAATGTCCCAAATCAATATATTTATTTCTTACCATGTAACACAATATTCGGCAATTCCACTGTGAGATGCTAGACACCTGCTTTCAGTATTCAAACTTTCTCAAATTTCTTTAGGTTAGCCCACTGCTAATATTACTGTTAAACATGGAAACATTTTTTTTTTGTATTTTTGTGTCAACAGGCCATGGGTAGAATGGGTAAAACAAGATTTAGTTAAAATAGCCATTTCACTTAAAAAAATTAATACTATGTCTGTCACAAACAAGCTTTACTTCAGATTTGGGGTTATAGTCATAACAGTGTCATAAATAGACTCGCAATATAATTACAGTTCCTTTTGTTGTTCTCAAACAAAACATACAAAACAACTTAAATCCAGTAGTTCATTTATTAAATGCATAATAATGATAAAGGCTATACAGTTAGTTTATACCTATTATGGCTGCCTATAAATACAGTACGATATATACAAAAACACATAAAGAGACATGTTGTAATATTATATATATATATATATATATATATCCTGTACATATATATATTGTAATTTTTATAAGCACGTAAGTACAAATTCATTGTGTGTACGTATGTACATATATATATACTCGTATAAGGTAATGTTTAAAAATAACACCAACATCATGTCACATTGAAAAATATTTAAATTCCTAATGCATAGCGATACGTTATTATATTACTATACGATAGGTACATGTAATATTAAATTTTATACTTACATTTAATCACAGTGTTGGCCCAGTTTATAGTATTTCTCTTTTAACCTTTCAGATATTTTCAGTTACATTACAAACCATGTACATAACCTTAAAATTTATAAATTGAATACGTTTGTTTTGTAAATTATATAGCATCCTGTACATTTTATAATCTTGCAGATGTTGTACATTTTGTAATACATTTTTCATAACGCATTTGTTTCTAGTTCATATTTCCTTTTAACCGAAAATTCAAATGTTTTTCTAAGGGCTGATCGATGTTCTCACAATCGTTTTCACATAACACCGAAAAACTCATATGGACATAACGTCCTGATAGACTAAAATATTAATTATAATCTAAACAAATAAATCCCAAGAACAAAAGCGATATTTTGTTTAAACTACGCGTTTCGCGTCAGTTCACGTCAGGCGTTCTGTTCATGAAAATTTGAAATATGATAAACGAGAAATGTTAAGTGTCGAAAAGAAATCTAATATTAAAGGAGCGTGTCAGTATGATGCTAATATTAACGTGATGTACAGCTCTCTGAAAGATTAACATATAATCACATATTTTTCTGTTAACATTCAAAGGTATTTGTTGCCTTTAATAACAATCAAATCAAACAAACAAACTTGGAAAAAAAAATTATCGATACAGTGATGATCAGGTTTTACAGGTTAATAAGATTATAGTCAGGTGAGCTACTGATGTTGAGGTTGTGAAATTCCTTAATGCATTTTGAATGAAGGTCATGACCGAAGTTAAACCAAGTAGCATCACTGACTCGCCTTTGGTGTGAAAAGGGAAATTTTAAGGATAATTTCGTTATTTATCGCTTTTAAACCTGATACACTGTGTGCTCACTCCAAATAGATTTCCCTCCTTGTTTCATGTTGTAGAGATCTTAATTTACCTCACATAGTCGAAACTGCACATGACGGCTCCCCAAATGACAAAATTCATTCACACAGCATTACACGGATCCATGCGATAGACAAAGTTATCCAGGCTCGGCGACGGCCACTGCAGAGGACATGTTTCTTCTTGAAATTGTATATAAACGAACCCAATTTATTGAAATGCATACATTTAGTTGGTTATATTATTACATTTATTTAAGTGGATGTTAAGGAAATTATGTAGATATGCATTTCGTTTTAACAAAGTTAACGCAGTTAAAGAGTCATGTTTGATCAACGTAGCTCGACAAATTCCTTTTTTCTTTTTTGTCAAGCTAAATTTATTGCTTTTATAATTGTATCTAATGGAAACCACGCATACAGTGTAAATGGCAGAACATTTTTCAAACAGGCAGTGTTTAAGATTATTAACATTACATCAATAAGGCTTCAGTAGGTGACGTTTACGTTAAGAAAAAATGTCCATCAGCTTATTTGGATTTGATTAAAAGCCTAAACAACCACACTCAAAAAATATTGGAATTTCAACAAAAACCCGGCGTTCCATGACATGTGTATAATAAACACGCTCGTCACAATGTAAACAGCGCAGGCCACATATACACTCATATTCGATTTTATGTTTAGAAGAAACTGCTTTGATTGATGTCAGTTTTTTTATCACCACAAAACAAAGACTTTACAAAATGGCAAAACACATTTAAACTCCCTTAAATACAATGCATTGTAATCCATTTCTGATTAGATACACTATTAATTGTCGTGGTATAATTATAGAATTTACTCCACTTTAATGTATCTTAATAACGAATGCTGTTTCTGCCATTCACCTTGTACATCCTCTTTGCATTATTAAACATTTCTTTTGATTAAGATATTTTTACTTTTGCTTTACTATTACTGTGACTGATTATATTTACAGACTCGACGTGAGCTGGTGAGGAATTTCATATACGTCTCATATTCCTTTCCTTCTTGTTTTTGTTTGTATATTTGTTTCTCTCTCACTAACGGAACTCCTCGTCATGGTTATTACCAAAAGAGCGTGATTAAAATCGCAAGACTAACACTTATTCTCAATCCGCTATTTTGTTTTCAGGTTAAAAACAATAGATCTTTAAGACATCATAACCTAAATTGATGAGGCTGCCATTCCAAAGTAAATTAATTGGCGCCAAGGCGATGGACGCTTTATGGACCTTGAGTTCCACTCCCGGCGGCATTTCGGTCATGTGTTCTCACGGAATGTCTGCAGGACTAACCCAGCGAAACAGATTATAACACCGACACAGATTAACCTACAACCTGAGAAATGATAAAGAAACAAAACGAGAACATCGCTGGTAATTCTGTTCCCCTTGATTTTCTCCATACAGAAACATCTATTTAACGCAGTAGCGTGCGTATAGCAATAAGAAACAATTAGGAGCAATTGAATTAATTGACAATGAAAGAATTCTATAGACATTTACCACTGAAAATACAACATAGCTGACAGCCTTTAAATGCTTCTAAGAGGTTAATAGGAGTTGATGTTTGTGCTGTTAAAAAAAATTGAAGATTTGACTACTGACAATGTAAATTAAAGACAATGTTTTAAATTAAATCGTGCAAATAGGGAGTGGCAATGCTACGTAATGTTATTAGCTCATAACTTGCAAATTAACAACTGCATTGTGACTACATGCCGTCAATTCTCTTATGAAAAGCCGTTTTGAAACAGGTGTTTGTTTCATTGGGTTAGCGCAATTATGTCTCCTAAATCTTAAACTTAAATGATTGCCACTGACCCTTACAAACTTTGTAACATATGCAAACGTGTTACAAAGCGTCACTGCGTGGCAGCTGTCTTAATGCTGCGTGTCGTCCTGGCTGTAAGGTTTTATAGAGCGTTAAGTATGTCCACTGAAGTAGAAACGGGGAGGTGAGCACGAGCCTCGCCGCCTTAAGAGTTCCACGGCGAGGGTGAAGGGGTTAATGGTATGTGCCAGGGTCATGTAAGGGGTTATAATTGAAAAATCAACCCACCTGCTGCACCGTTGAACCGACTGAAAACAGGCAAGGCCTCGCTGATCAAAGCCGGATAACTCTGAAGGAGGAAGGGGGGGTTAGTCGACAGAAAGCTGTAGGAGTGCAGAACAGGCTAAAAATCCGGCTCACCTTCAGCTTGTGTAATTACGCATGACAACAGCAATGCACGAGCAAAAGCAACAATTTTAAAATATCCCCTGGACGTGTAAAGTGTCAGAAATATTGTCAGTTTATAAAGACGTGTCAGGTGGGCAACAAGACTGCATCAAACAATATTCCCCCCCATGTTCGACTCCAGTACGTTTTACCTTTGTATGAATTGGTTGTTATCCAAGATAATAACATGACTATATTTAAATAAAGTTAAAATTATTACAGTGATCTAGAGGACATTTTAATTAACACTTTTAAAAATACTTCCATATTCAAACATCGCAATACACTGGGGCTTTTAATCACGCCTAATTATAACTTGAGTACGTTTTATAGGAGAGCTGAGAGCTGTCGTTACTTTTAAAATAAAAAATGTCCAAAAATACCATTCGGATACACTCTCCAAATTAACAGAACTTAAGGGCATGACATTCAACTGGCGAGATAATGTGGGTTTTCTATGTATAAGTTATATTACGCATTTATGTCTCTTCCCTAAAACAAAACGATTACTTAACTGGGGAGGACATAGTTAAAGGTAAATATCACTTCCCCGTAAAATATATAACAATGAACTAAGTTTGTGTAGACAATTACGGCAAACAGCACCACTTAAATTTACGATTAATGTATGATTTGGGTGAAACAGAGGACCAGTTCATAACGTAACTGTAACAACAAATATAGCAGAGAACTCACCTAACCCAATATCTGACCTCTTATGGCTATTCTCCGTGTTAGTATATATTTCTCTTAACATCAAACAATTTAGAAGTGTGACTAAACGTTTTTGTAAAGAAATAGGGAACAGAAAACATGTTCTGAAATTCCCTAGAGAAATTTTTAGCGCCCCCACCTGATACCTGAGAAAAGGTATAAATCCTGCAATGTCGATTGTGTCCATTCTTTGTCGCAATTTTAAGAACACTGACACAATTTCAATGTTTTTGCACTATAGATAAAATCACACACGAATCGAACATCCTCAAAAATTGTGGTGTGTCTCAGCTACTTTACTGTTAGCTTTCATGGTGACTAAATACATTGCAGAAAGGCTGTATCTTTGTGTCAGACATCCTCAAAATTCGTACTTCTCTAAATCCATGTAACTCGCAAATGGCAATTTACAAAGTTCTCACGCCTCCGCCCACCTCACCTGCATAAATCTCCGTTGCTTCACTGCACGAGTTTTTGCAACTCCCTGGGTTCCCGGTGCAAATTTTAAGTTTAAAAACTTTAATCTTTTCGATTTATCAGACAAGATTTTTTGTTTTGATAATGTCGCACTTGTTGCATTTGGAATACGATCGGATAACGAACCTGAGACTGCATTTAACAATTTAATGCGATGATGTAGCGTTCTCGGAACACACATTTTACAATGTCTTTGCGCTGAAGAAACTCAAACATAAATATTGAGTATATTTACAGATAAACATGATGATAATATATGTTTTCTACGAATTCAGTTTAATCTTGTTCCAAAATAACTAAAACCAATTTTACCGAAAAAATGCATTGGTTATATATATTTACAAATGTCACCTTGCGGATGGTCTTATTAACCATATGCAAGCAAATTGAAAATATTTGGTATTTTTCGATTAGTTAATAAAAATACAGATATACTATAGGGAAAATACTATTGTCTAAACATTTTGTGGTCAGGAAGTTGCAGCTAAAATGCATGGAGATCAGTTATGTATGTCTGTGGGTGCCATTGACGAACCCCGCGGAGCGCGCGTGAAATGCGGGAGCGATGGAGGACTGGGTTTCGCTGTTGCACCTACTGGAGCCACTTGCGAGAGTTGTTATTTTCATCAATCAGTTGCAATTTGTCCAAGTGGAGAGGACAGGGCACCGGCAGCCCCGCTGAGTCGGATCAGTGAGACAACACGAGCATGTAGCGGAGCAAATTGCGCAAGTTCGCAAACATCGATGCAAGGATTAAAACCAGTCTTTAATGAGAATAAGTGAAGAAGCAACACAAACGGGAGAGTAGAGAGAGGGAGAGAGCAAAATTAAAAGAGCTAGAGTGGGATGAGAAGAAACGGACAGGGGGGTGGTAGCTAGTGGAGACGCAGGGTATACATGTGACAGCGGGAAATATGAAGGACCTTGACAGGTCTTAAACGGTCTGGCGCCGAGGCCTCAGTCTGCTGGCTAAATATAGCGGAGGAGATGATGCAGAGAGATGGAAGTAGATTATGAAAAATGAAAAGTAACAATAGTAAAAAAAAAAACTATGCTGGTGATAAAATTCATTATACAGTTAATTCATCGTACCATCAGTAAAGGTTACGTCATTTAAAATCCACTCGTTAATTTTTAAAATTCCAATCGAATACATATATTACACTCATACAGAATTTAAACAAGCTATGGTATTGATGATTTATTTAGAAGCGCTCTAATAAACGGGTCCGATGTACGGATTAAAGAACCACCTTCGGTGGGGGGGGGGGGGGGGGGGGGGGGGGGGGGGGGG
>JABJVR010000083.1:468334-512330 GCA_025773905.1 Chitala chitala
AAAAAAAAAAAAAAAAAAAAAACAAATGTATTGCAATAAACCAGGCTGAGCGAGCCGCTTCATTTTTATACGCGGCGTGCTTTGAAGATCGTGAATCACTCAGCTTTGTTCACTTTGTTGCAGACCAGTAACTGGGAATGGTAGGAACAGCTAACATCGGGGCCTTTCTTAGTGAAGCAAGTATTTTGATAATACCACAACACTCGACTGCCTCCTTGCCCATTTAGATAATGCGTACGTTCAGGATCTACAGAACAAATAAATCGAGCATAATTACAAGACCTTTGTTGATATAATTAGTTCCCTGGATATACACATGGAAAATCATTAACATTCACATGTGCTGCTGCGCCTATTTTCATTCAAACTGTTGCGTTAAAATCGTGTGTATGTTACAAGTATACGCATGTATCGCATGCAGGGAGACGGAAAAAAAATGAATGGAACTAATTAAGAAAAAAAAATTCTTCCTGCTATTAACAGAATTTACAGCAATCCATGGGCCTCGTGATTACTGCAAAAGATTAATTGCTCAAAAGCAGCGTACGACTCGTCCGATCAAGCGTGTTAACACAAACTTCGAACATCCTTAACGGTGCCGAACCAAGAATCGGGTAATAACACGCTAACGTCTGCTGGGATGCAACATTTCAGTCTGTTTTGAGCATCTGTTGATCAGGTGCAACAAAATGTAAAAACCGTATACTATATACACAGTCACGTTCATATATGTTTATAAATATCCTACACATCTTTAGAAAGGAGCGTTCGAAATAACATTTCCATTTTTGTAAATAATCAGTTTTCATTAGCCTCAAGTATTGCTGACAGACGAATACCTACTTAAGCTTGTAAGCTTGTAAACTGAAATCAACCATAATAAACTATCAGTCCTTTATACAAAATAAATGTTCTCCCTGCAAAGAGAATATTTTATACGTTTAAATGGTTGATTATTTCTCAGGTTACAATTTCTTCCAGGCACTACGGTGAAATATTACACGATAAGAAACAGGTATCGTGCGACATTTTTTTTAACATGGTTTTAGTCTTTCTAGGTTCATTAATTTAAGTCACGTGAATTTTGTATGATCATACTGATTGAATAGTGGCCTAATCGAACTTGTAGTCTTGCAAATCGTTGCTAGTGAATAAATGAAAAAAAAAAAAAAATTAACAAATAATAAAATGTAATTCACTAAGACCATATTCCATTACATAGTCTATTATACTACAAAAATGTCTCAAACATTATGCACATCTTCCAAATTTAAATTGTTAATTCATCATTATATTATCGAGACTGAAAGGATTTCAGACATTTTGAGGAAGTTATTTTTCAGCATTAAAGATAATATCATGGTATGTTTACAATTCACATACTTTAAAAAATGCAGAGCAACACATAACACCAGAGAACGTTGTTTAACAGGCCAGCATGTCTCAGTCAAAAATTACACGACAAGTTGGTATTACCACAATATTTAAATAATACATTTTAGACCCAAAACCATAAAACAAATAGGAATACTAATTAAAATACACGCTTTGAGCAAAATCTTTGAGCAAATTTTGGCTTGTATCGAGTATTTTTTGATTTTCAACTTGATTTTAAAAACTGACCTTGAGCCTTTAGATTGCTGAAAATGCTGAAGTAAGCCCCCCAGTCCATTACCGTAGGAGTGAGTTATCTTTGGCTCAACTAACTTCCTTGAGCAACTACTTCATGCCTTGCTGATGAATCTCATAACCGTCTTTTGTTTTGTCTGGTTTCCCATACTCACCAAGCAGGTATATCCAACAAGTGTTTTTCAATGAACATTATTTATATTCAACTTCCATGTCTAACAATAAGCAATCATAACACGATGATTTGTTTTCATTTACTAAATAAGACTGAATAACAAGACACGTACAGGTGTGAGTACATCATTACTTTTATTATTGAATAAACGGTTATTTATAGTACGCAAAGAAATTCTTTAATCAGATCACTGCGCTGTTTGACTTCAGCTGTTAATGTAACGCAAAAATCCTGCCATTTAAAAAATTCAAAACTCATTAGGTTTACTCTTAATTACCTACAAGAGATAAACAAAGCACCGATTTTTACAGATTCCTTACAAGTAGTTCCTCACAGTAAAACCCTTTAGACTATAAATTTCTTCAAAAAAAAAACATTCGTTTTTTAATTTTCACGTTATTGTCATAACTTCATTCAGTCAAATGTCTTTTCTGACACTAGAGTATTGTATCGTCGTTACAGTATTTTAGTCATTCCCTCCTTGCGTTTCAGCAAAGATCAAAACTACTAAACAAAAAACGGATACACTATCTTAAAAAAAAAATGTTGGGCTCACAGCTACAGAACAAAGGGCGAGCCGGCAAGGCAGAGGTTAATCGGAAATTTGTGGGCTGTTTGTATTCTGTCAGATTAGTAGTTTTTGTTTCGGTTTAATGTCAAAGTGACAAGATTCTAGTCTGTGAATTCGGCGCCGGGGCTTCATAATAAGTCTATGGGGAAGATCAGAGGCTGTATCCAGGGGGTCAGCACAAGCGCACACTTACATGTTTGTCGAAATTCCAAGCATTTAGACCGCGAAGGAAAATCGCAACGAGGGAATTCGCAGCCTGAAAACTCAATCACATTCTGTAACTATGCCGTAAATGGCGCAGAGACTGGAAGTGCTGTTGGAGAATTTAGGGGTAAATACGAAGTGACAAGAGACGATTCTTATTGCGGAACGTCAGACGACTGGCGCCAAACGGATCTTTAACAAACTCAACCCAACTTAATCAAGGATTTACGAATCCCGTTCTTAAAGGTATATTGGACATTGTCCTAAACAGCGTCGGGAATCCCAAAAAAGTGTGGACCCGCGGTTAAATTTGGATTGACATATCCCTGCAATCTGCAGAGGCAGTGCTGGAACGGGAGCCACCGATGCGCAGCGACACTGCATACAAATACAGCACGAAGCATGTTTTGTTAATCGAATTAATGCCATCATTTGCTTTTGTTTTCGATAAACGTTCCGTTTTCACCCGTCTGTAACATTACACGGGTCACAGGACAGACTGGTCAAATATTCAATTATGTTTTACATACTCTACGAAATTATTAGTTGAATTGTTTAACTGTGGCATTATGATTTACTACTCCCTCAAAAGAAACGCCTTCAAATTAATCGTAGTTTGTAATACACATTTATTTTAAATAAATGGGCAGCAGATGCTCTACAGTTAGGCGATGCTGACGTTTTCCTTTCCTAATTCACTGGACTACACGATCCATCATTTTTGCATGTGACGCGCTCTTCATAAAAACGGGACACTTCATCCAGCACCACTCACCTCGTCTTCGGCAATCGGGTTTTGTCTTGAAATTCATTCAGCTGCTTTCTTTTCGCATCGCTTCGGCGCTCCATCTGGGTCTGCGTTTTTTCGAATGACCCGGGGCTGAATTTAAAGTGGCAATGTCCGGTTTGTTACTCGCTGTCCGTCGTAGAAGTCACCCAGAGAAGTGGATCGGTATACTAAATGGATTGTCTTTAAATGTAAAAACAGTCCAGCATTATCGCCCGCTGAGTATTGCAACAATCCCCTTGATCACGCTAAATATTCTCTCTTTACGGAATCGCTTGTTGGTGCAGTTTTGTCCAAGAACGTAAACTAATCGTATTTAGTCACTATAATTATGTTGAAAGAACAAAACAAAATTTGTATTAAATTTCACTTAATTCATTTTAACGGGACTATAAACTTGCGATAAATCCATTCAAGACGTTCGCAAATCATATATATTTTTTGACACATTTCGGTAAAAGCGTTAATTTACCAATCGTATATATCATCATAAACATAACCAATTAAATGAAGATATAAATTAAACATTTAAAACAATTTATTAAGCGCATGATTCGGGTTTCACTATGTGCATTTTTGTCCTGAACATGGCATGAAACGCCTCAATAAAATTAATAAGCGCAAGCCGACCGAGGTGCTCTCTCCACCGGCCGAGGATAGAAGGCTGAGCCGGCGCTTGGCTTGGAGCGGGGGGGTGGGATTTCCCGATCTTTTCTGTCATTGGTTAATATTTTATTCTGTTGACATGTTTTCTTACTGCTAATGCTTCCGACACCTTCTAGTCCACCCCCTCTTCTCGTTCTTGGCCGGAGCTGTCAAAACCACGCCTATAGAGGCCTGCAATTGGTCCAGAAAGCGTAAAATCAGCAATCAAGGGGGCTTGGTTCATTAGTGTTGGGATCGGAGCAGGAAGGACATGTGAGATAGTCACAGTTCTACAGTGAGCAGGGCAAGATCTACCATTTCAACTCCGTGTCCGTATAGAATGATTTCTTTCTTTGGCGCATCATCACTGTAACTGTGATCTTATTCTTTTGGAAGCGATTCTTGGAGGAAAGGGAAACTCCAGATCTGCTCTGAAACCGCCGAGGCAGTCCTTTTGACTCATATTCCTAATACGGGACTTCGTGGAGGCTTCAACCGCTGGAGTATTAGAAGGTGCAACTCGCTGCTCTGACGCCTCCGTACTCTGAGAAACGGCTGCGTTTCGCGTTCGCTGCTTTATTTGGCAATTCGATTTTTTCGTTCAGTTCATATTCTTAAAAAATCGGTAAAAATAAGTAATCTGGAGACGTGGTATTTTGTATTGGGGATCAACAAAACTGCATATGATAATTTCACCTCGATTTTTGGATGCACCGATGAGAGATCCAGTTTTCGCAGGGACTGGCATGGCTTATCACCCATTCCACGCTCACCGGCCGGCCGACTTCCCAATGTCAGCCTTTCTAGCGGCCGCTCAGCCTTCTTTCTTCCCTGCGCTGACGCTGCCTCCCGGGGCTTTGACGAAACCAATACCGGACCATACTCTTGCCGGAGCCGCGGAAGCGGGGATCCACCCGGCACTGAGTCATCACCACCAGGCTGCTCATCTGCGCACCCTAAAGAGCTTGGAGCCGGAGGAAGAAGTTGAAGATGACCCAAAAGTCACACTGGAAGCTAAGGATCTGTGGGACCAATTTCACAAACTCGGAACCGAAATGGTCATTACTAAATCTGGAAGGTAAAGAGACATTTCTAGTATTTCTAGTTTTCCTTTCATCGTAAAATTGCCTGTCCTTCGGTTTGCTCCGTAATATAAAGTGCATTACATATAGTTGTTTATGGGTGTGTGACACTTACAAAGGCTGCGTCCTGTGGTAAACACAGAATCTCAAATTTCACAAATATATTGGGTATAAAAAAATTAAAAGGTTGCTGGTATGTACGACATATATAGTTTTGCTTTTAAAGCATTAAAATAAGTTTTATTCATTATTTGTAAGAACAAATTAATACTAAATACAATGTTTATTTTTTTCTTCAGTCACGCAGACTGATTGCAACACTTTAGATTAGGACCGACGGTATTATTAACTCGGTTTTGATTTTGGCGAATGCAATCGATCGCCTTTTCCCAGGCATATAGTTAGGGATCGTATTCTTGTGAGGTTAGCCAATTACGTGGGATATTTGGATGGCTAAAACGTGATATTTCGGATATGTTTCAATGGGTTTATAAGAAAGCTGCGAAAATGTAAGGGGAGAAAATTCCAAGAATTTAGTCAGCAGAACTAGAAATGGATCAAAAGCTGCAGTCTGTGTAGACAGTTAAGCTTCTGGTTTTTGTAAACAAACTGTCACTTTAAAAAGATTGTGATTTAAGTGATAGGTCAACGTTGTAAATATTCTTCAAAGACATTCTGTGACGTTACATGTACGATGCAAAAATTTACTTGCAGATTAAATTGACGCATTTTAATTAAATTGATCGCACCTAATATGTGTAGTTCAAAATTATGGAACTGCGTAGAATGATTCAAGTGAACAAAAAAAAAATCGTCTGTGTAGTTATCTATGTACCTGTTTTCTAGATGTACATACAAACTTGGTATGTGTATACGTCGCAGTGTTGCAGTCTTCACACACATTGACAGTGTGGCTGACTTATCTACAACACAGCACATCAAGGACGATGTCAAATACAGTTGAGAAAAACATCTTTGTTGAATAATTTTGGTACTTGTTTTTGCCTGACTGTGTGGCAAAACACCATCCGTTTAATTACGTTTTTGCTATCTCTTTCCAGGAGAATGTTTCCTCCCTTTAAAGTCCGAATAAACGGGCTCGATAAAAAAGCCAAGTACATTTTATTGATGGATATAGTAGCTGCTGACGATTGCCGCTACAAGTTCCATAACTCCCGCTGGATGGTAGCGGGGAAGGCCGATCCGGAGATGCCGAAGCGAATGTATATTCACCCGGATAGTCCCGCTACGGGAGAGCAGTGGATGGCAAAGCCTGTTGCTTTTCATAAACTCAAACTAACCAACAACATCTCGGACAAACACGGATTCGTAAGTAGTTCCTCTGCGACAGCGTGCGATTAATAACTACTTGTGTTATACATGTACACATTTCTCACCTTTCTCACCGTTGCGCAGTAAGCATCGTCAGGACGTATGTGAAGTTCAGTAGTATTATAATTTTTCGTACACAAAAAGCACGTATGTTTGGAGTTGAGAGAATTTTTTTTTTTGAGAATTTTTGTCTTAACGTGATGCATTAGTTTGTGGTGTGAGTTCACTCATTAGGTACCTAAAGCAAATATGTTAATAATCTAAGATATTTGAAAACAATTTTCTTTGTATCTATGCCAGTATAGCTCTGTACTCTATGTTCACGCCGTACGAGTAATAATAATAATAATAATAATAATAATAGTAATAATAATAATAAATTTTGAATGTCACATTCTGTGAATGTTGCACAATACCATCTTCATGATTTAAGCAACCGTTTAATTATGAATTTAAATAAAGACGAGCTGTTTAGTGCTCTGAGTTTAATATTGCTGTCATATCAGGTTATGTAATTCAATATATTAGAAATACCGTTTTGGTTCTGCACAATATTGTCGTAAAGGAGGCATGCAAACGTGGAATAGTTTGTGATTTTAGATGACAAAAAAAAAAACAGTTGAGGACTTTCCTTTGGAGCAAAGGGTCCCCGTGTAGAATTAAACAAAGAAGCTGATGTTAGGTCAACAGCAAAAGCCACTCTCAGTGGCGGAAGACGTTGTGCTGGACTGTAAACCCCAGCATCTAGATACTTAACCGTAATCCTGCGGTCGATGCACTACGGTCTGTGTTTAAACCTGGGAAAAAAAATCTTATAAAAATAATACTAAAATAAAAACTAGAGCGCTCAGCACTATGATCAGCGGTAATCCTTAATCAACACAATACAGAATAAAAGGTAAACAAATGTACCATTAACATGCTGCACATATCCATTTAATAATTGGTTGAAAACAATCTTTCAAAATTACTTCCTTTTCAGTGATCAGATCGCCTAAAGGCGCTTCTTTCTAATGCGTCTCAATAAGTATTTATTCACCTGTTAGTATCTGTCATTATCATAAAGGAAACGCCTTAGTTATTTCAGTGGAAACAGTCGCGGCGTACTTAGGTTTTGATTCTGTTTATTGCTGTGGTATAGTTTCCAGAGATTTACGAGTTGTATCTACATTTAAAACCGTGTAATTGTTAATTATATCGAAGTTTTACGTATGTTGAGAGGATACCGTGTTAAATTAGAGATTTAAATTGCCCGTTTTTACTGTACGAGTCTGTCTTTTTCCCTTTAACGAAAATTTAAATCAAATGTATAATTTTACTTTTGGCATTTAATTCGTTAAAATGTAGAATATATGTAAGCAGTCCTGTAATGTTAATTTTAGACAATAACTTTTACAATAAAGAACTAATAAGTGAAACAGCCATGCAGGCGCTAGATGGTTGTGTAGTGGCGAGCATTACTGAATGTGTAAAGATTTATGTATTCCTTCCTTCTCAGACTATCCTTAATTCGATGCATAAGTACCAGCCAAGGTTTCACATAGTGAGAGCGAACGATATTCTGAAGCTACCCTACAGTACGTTCAGGACGTACGTGTTTCCAGAGACCGATTTTATTGCCGTCACTGCCTACCAAAACGATAAGGTACGTACTGCTTGTAGTCAACAAAAGCCTATTCTTAAAACAAACATAGCTCTGCCGTTATTTTCTCCTTTTGTCCTTTCATCTTGACTGTTTTATGATGTTGAAAGGACATCATTATAGAAAGGCCCGTGTTCCTCTATTATTGCAGTTAATGTGTCAAACAAGTAAGCATATTTTTAAAACCACGAGGGCAATAGTATGTTGAATTTTAAAATGTATAGTTTGCTGGAGACGTTTTAGAATATTTGTTTGTTTTTCATACAAGCTTGATTTATGTCCCTGGGCTAGATTGGATGTGTTTTTTTAATTACATAAATTTAATGTTTTTGGTGTGGGAATTTTTTATGTTTAAAAAAACACTTTGATTTAAAGTTAACACACATAACACCTCAACTATATGATTTGTGCACTTTAGAAAGTCAACAGTTGCTTGTCCTTTTAATGACAGATGAAAACTGTCTGTTAATTCGGTTTCAAAAGAACATATTAGGTATTAACATCCAGACACAATTGGCTTGACATCTTTGCATTTCTTTTAGTATTGTTATGACAGTTATGAGACACGCATCTGCCATTGACTGTAACTGGAATTTCATTCAAATCCAGTGGGCAACTAACTATGTTTGGAATGCTATACTATCAACCTTATGTGATGTTTACTGGATTAAGAGAATGTGGAAATAATTTAAATATTCTTGTGGCTGTAGTTATTTTAGCTTCACTCCATATTCATGCACATTTCCCACCAACCGGTTTCTGCTGATTCTAATTGGCGTCCATGTCAGAGAGGCCTGGTGGCTATGTTGGTATCGTAAAGTTTATGACAAAGAGTCACTATCGATTAGAAGGCACTTAGGCCTGCCAGTATATCCGCAAGCTATAGACTCTTGTGCTGCATAATCAAAGTATGACAGTTTTAAACGCATTGCAAACGCGTTAAAGTGAATAGTGAAGTCACAAATTCCTCAGCAGCTCAGTACATGAAGAGGAAAGAAAATTGGTAAGCAGACTAAATACATCATACAAGCCTAACTAATAAAATACATATTGACTATATCATGTATACAGCTTTTCTCTAGCTTGTTTGGGTGTTACGGCTGTAGTTATTATCAAAGAGTTTGCAAAAGTAATATCTAGTATTCTGAACAAGGCGACTGACTCTAAGCACATAATGAATATTTAATAAGTCTTAGATCAGCATAGCGTGGACTCATTTCTTCATCCCCCCTCCCCCTTCCGTCCCCTCTCCCTGCATGTTTTTCTGAAGAGAATAGAGATATAACCAACGCAGCAATGTTTAGTCTCAGAATTTCCTCCTGGGGGCGATGAAAATAACTTCCCATCATTAAAAATCCATTAATAATGCAAACCGTGCCATGGCATCATTTGTAATGAAGCACTGAGTGTGTTAAACGAGGTACACCATACGCTCTAAACTGAGAATTTTATTCAATAGCATACCGACCAAAATAACACTATTACTTCCTGGAGGTGTTTGAGAGTCTTTAAACACACGTGTCCTGCCGTTTTGCTACATTTATCGTGTTTATCAAGTTACTGAAGTGCATGTCCAAGCATAGCGATAATGGCAGTTTTTGTCACTCCCATCGCGTTACATCGTTAGTATACGATAAATATACTAAAAAAATTCAGCTCCGTTCTGTCACAGTCCCCCTGTTATTAAAGTGCATGTCCAAGCATAGCGATAATGGCAGTTTTTGTCACTCCCATCGCGTTACATCGTTAGTATACGATAAATATACTAAAAAAATTCAGCTCCGTTCTGTCACAGTCCCCCTGTTATTAAACAAGTGACTTTACGTAGGGATGAAATGTATTGTAAGCGAGTCATTGAATGTATAGTGTTAGCCAGTGAGGGGTGAGAAACTGGAGTCGAAATACTGTGTAAATAGACACGAAGCACGCAAGCAGAGTACAATGTCTGTTCAAAAACAAACACTATGGCTGTTATAACTTCGAGATTAAAAACACTACACTCTTTCTGGTTTCCGTCCATAATAAGCATTACACACCGGAGGCGTTTGGTGCCCTCAATTCATTTTAAGTATAGTGATACTTGTCATTATAATATAAGAAAACACTGAACCTATTTGAAATAGGTTCATTGTTTTATTCATTTAACCCAGGCACTGTAAGATTGTCGAGTGATTAAGCATACATTTTTCCTCTCTACAGATCACACAGCTGAAAATTGATAATAATCCTTTCGCCAAAGGGTTCAGAGACACGGGAAATGGAAGGCGGGAAAAGAGGTATTTATTATAATTTAATTGATCGTTTTGGAAAAATTACTATTTCTGTACTTCAGTTAAAATTTTATATTTTATTTATACCAAATAAAATTTACTATCTAAATTATTTAAGCAGTTTTTAAAAAAGTTCTAAAATATATTTTTCGTTATAGGAAGCAACTGACCCTACCTTCACTGCGGATGTATGAGGACCAGTGTAAGGTGGACAGAGACGGTGGAGATTCGGACGCGTCCTCTAGTGAACCTACCACTGGAAGGGACACCGCGCACTCGCCACTTGGACCCGTGTCCAGCCCTCTTCGATTCAACAGAAGTAGTCGAGGTATACACATTTAAGCCAAGTAACGTTTACGCCTATTTGAAATGTTATGCAAAGCTAAAAATATTACATGAATTGTGTTGTTTTGCGAACTGTCACAACCACACCGACAGGTGGATGGTTTATGGGTGCAGTTTAATAAAGCACTCAGCAAAATGGGGGACTTGAACCTGCAACCTTGTCGAACCTCTGCGTCTCAATGAGCTTGATGCTTGGTGCCACGACCTTTTAAGCATTTTTAGATTCAAGGATGAAATAAAGCGCTGGTATAAAATACGTTCTTTCATTTAAAATTTGCCTATATACAAGGATGATTGAACGCGTATTTGCTTAAGCAAATTGGAATTATGATATTAATACACAGGTACAGTAAACTACTATCGTAAATACCTTGTCTGCATTAAGTTAAATCGTAACAGCATAATTGACCTTTAACATGTTTTAATAAAGAACTATTTGATTTTTTCTGCAATAAACAAATGAAATATAATTTAAAAAAAAATCATGGATTGCAGACTACACCAATCCCTTAATTTATACCTTGCTGTGGTGGTTGTGGTTTTACGGCGATGAGAGAAAACAACAGTAGGCAAAACCAGTACTGTGTATACATAAGACAGTTAAAACGGGACACAAGATATACTGGTACATATATATTAAAGACTCAAAAGCAGCCAGTAGTTTCAACAAATTCCAGAATATAGACTTTTCGTTTCAAACGTTACAATTTGTACGCCAGAACAACTCTGGCATGGCTATATGAGAAACAGTCGGTACGCAAGTGCATATAGGCATATAATGTACATGTTATGGGCCTATATGTTAAACTTCCCTCAATGTAACTACATTTTTATTAAACCAGAGGTCTTAGAGTTTTGTAATAATACTACTACACATTTGTTATAATAATAATAATAATTATTATTATTATTATCAACAACCACAACAATAATAATGATAATAATAATACATAAAAAGTGTTAGACGAATCATTTTAAATGTTATTTAAATATTATCGCTTACGATGTACTAGTATGTGAAGGTAATTTATCTTTTTTTTTTTTTTTTAATCTGCTAGTGCTTGTTGAAAAACACAAGACGAATGTTGATATTTGCTGGGTTTGTACTTTAGCAATTGATATGGCTGACGTTAGCGTGTCATCGCCGTTTTATTTTGCCAGACGAGAAAGTGCTCACGGACAGCGAGCATGAGCTTGACCACCATGACGAGCGCTGCCCAGGTGTGAGCAGCCCCGCTCCGCAGCCCCCGTCCCCCTTCAGCCTCAGGTGTGAGGAAAGGATGAAGGAGAGGCCGAGTCCTGAGAAGAAAGACGACTACTCCGAACCAAGGAAACAGAACGATTCCATATTCAGCATCAGAAACCTGGAGAAGGACAAACAGGAGAACCGGCATCGAAAGGAAGCAGAGTCTTCCAAGAAAGAGGCGGACTGCGCTGGCTTGGCTGGCGGCAAGGATGGATTTTCTCCTCTGATGGTGCAAACAGAGAGCCCGTCGCACTTCAGCGCTGGCCATTTGCAGAGCCTGGCCCTCTCCGGTTTGCACAGCCAGCAGTTTTTTAACCCTTTGAACACCGGACAGCCTCTTTTTATTCACCCCGGACAGTTTGCAATGGCACCCGGGGCGTTCTCCACGCTGGGAATGGGCCATCTATTGGCCTCTGTATCCGGAGCAAGTGGTCTGGAGAACGGAAGCCTGTCTGCCCAGGGCACGGCAAGCACAACGAACCCATTTCCCTTCCATCTGTCACAACACATGCTTGCCTCTCAGGTAAACGAGCTATTTATTCCTTTTGCAAATGGTCCGTATAAATTGAATGTTTGCATTACTTGTACAAAATAGACTGCAGAGGCCATAGGCAGTAAACTTTTAGTTGTCTTTCTTGAGTCACCTATTTCAATGGCTTTAGTGTATATGATGTTCTCCAGACCATATGATAAAAGAGAATGGTATTTGCATCTTTAAAAACTGTAAATCCATCGTTGTAATGGAGTAATCTTTTTCCTTACATAAGCAATGTTGGCTGAAACTAATAGTTTAAGAGCAATAGGACTCTTGGCCATGCAGCAACCTGATTTGTTAAGGTTTTTCACTTGCGGTCCATGCAATGACATCTTACGGTGGCATCGGTGAAGCGGCGTTAAAATCATCGTAAATAATCTTAAAATAACTGAATCATTCGTAGATGTTTTCACGTTAGTTAGTTTACGAGGAACTAATATATGTTTTCTACGAGGAGATGTAAATAAATCCCATTCGATCCCGTACTTCTCTAGTTTATTTTTTCGGATACATATAATAAAGAATCAACAAATACTCTGAATGTCGTCGTTTTTTAACCTTATCGAGAAACATATCGACTGACTGAGTCCAATAACCTTGTCAAGGGACTGCGCGCGCGTGACAGGTAGGCTTCAACGAAGATTAGCTGTCCGATCAACACGTGCTAACTTGTTCATAGTGTGTGCAAATAGCTGTCTGTTCTGAACCTTGAGAGGAATAGACATGGACTCCAAATGATATCGGTTATGAACTGCTTTGCTTTTGAGTCTGTCAGTGTTTGACATTAGAATTTCATTTAGTAATAGCACAATAAAAATGATTTAATAATTTGTGTCATTGCAGGGTATACCAATGCCGACCTTTGGGGGCCTGTTCCCTTACCCATACACCTACATGGCAGCAGCTGCGGCAGCAGCCTCTGCGCTCCCCACTAGCACAGCAGCAACGTCGCTCTCCAGGAACCCATTCCTGAGCAGTTCTCGGCCCAGGCTGCGATTCAACCCCTACCAAATACCGGTGTCCATACCCCAAAGCACAAACCTGCTGACGACCGGATTACCAAATAGCCTTAACCCCGGATCCGAGTCCTCGAAGCCTGGCAGCAGGGAGACAAGTCCCGTGCCTGAACACCATAGTCACAAGGCGGGGCCCAGCCAGAGATCTGGCTCACCTAAAACATCTTTGAAGGAATCCATCAATGAACTTCAGAACATTCAGAGACTGGTCAGTGGGTTGGAAAACCAGAGGGAAACTTCACCATCAAGAGATTCCCCAAAGTGATAAAAGGGATTCTAAAACCCTATCTGTGACTTGGCTTGAAAATGCAGAGGTCAACAGGAACTGATTTTGTACAGCACATTGCAGACCATACAGTTTTCACTTGGAGAAATGGAATGTCCATCAGGAATTATGGACATTGCCATAAATAATTTTTTAGGGGTACGCATTATGAACTGTACAACAAAAGCATTGCAATATTCTTCAAATGAGCAACCAAAAGGACGCATTGGATTTGATGTATCCCTGATGATTTTATGTGGCTGAAACTTGAACTGATAGGAACACATTGTGAAAATATCAAGGAAAACTGATTTAAAAAAATAAAACAAAAAAAGTAGGCCTAGTGAATTGAATTGATGAGAAAACAAAGACCCACGTTGCTTTCAAGGGAATTAGAACTGAAATATCATCAGTGTCAGTGTATTAAAAAGATATTGTTCAGGGTAATAATGCATTTGCTTAAAATACTGAAGAGTGTAGGGGGGTTGGGGTTTAGGGTGGGCAGGATGAGGAGGCAAGCTACATCCAAAAAGTCAATGTAGTTCAAAAGGGATGGAAAAGCGCTAACGTTCCGTCATAAATTTCCTCTTAGCAATGGTAGAAAAGTAGAAGATCGCTTTTAATGACAGACGGACAGGTGTATCTAAACTATTTATGTAATTAGAAAAGCAATTCTGTAAATAAGCTATAAGGATCCCAGAATAATAAAATTGGTATTAATTTATTCAAAGCTGTACATTGGCGTGTATATAATATTTAGAGTTTAACTCTTTTTTTTTTTCATTTTACATGAACATATATTGTAAATGAAAACTATTTAGCGCTTGTTGGTTTGAAACGAAAAATGTTTCTATATCTGTGACGCATTGCTGTTTATTCTGCCTGTGACACGTGAAGGATCAGTGTGCCATCGTGACATCGCCGCAGTCGCTGACAGCACTAGTCACAATGAAGCGAGCTCCTAAACGATTAGTACTTGATAATATACAGCGGGACATGCAAAGGTAGGAAAACCTCAGGTTTTTTTTTTCACTCCAGCACAGAAGAGATTTATTACATTCCTCTTCGAAGTGGGCGCTACATATTTAAATTTAAAGCGTATCTCGTCATGCTGGTTATTCGGGTAAATTCAAATGTTTTTTTTTAATTCTCTCACAATTTCAATAAAAAATTAATGTGTTAAAATGTGTTTTTGTATTATTTATGAATCCGTACGTGATGAACATGTTTTAGATAAATCTGTTGCTGACCACTGGTTCACTACCATTCTAGAGGGCGCGCAGCGCCCCCTAAAGTCTGCACGTCTTGCACTACCCTTACCTTGTATAAAACCACTGTCTCCGTTTTATTTAAAACAACGGCGCACACTGAAGCCTCGCTGCATGTTTTGTGATTCAACTAAAATAAATAAATAATTAACTAAAATAATGCAATGTAACGGATCAAAATTACATTAACAGAACCATAATGCATAATAACAGTATTCTTACAGAATTTCGTATAAATTTCGCCCTCGCCCAAGTCATCTTACTTTAGCGGCCTGGTGACTCAGTGGGTAGAAATGGCTGGCATGCGGAAGTCTCCCGGTCCGAATCTGAGCACAGCCAGGTGTGTCCTTGAGCAACACACTCAGCACTCTAGCTCTAGTTCCCCGGGAGCCACATGTGGCTGGCTGCCCACTGCTCCCCTCAGGGAATGGGTTAAACGCAGAGAAGTTATTTCCCTCTGGGATTAATAAAGTACTGTACTATAAAATAATTAAAAAATTAAGGTTTATAAAAGTTGAAGTTAACCAGTTTCATATAAGCTTGTAATTAATGTACTGTACGTACCTGTAAATAAGAAGTAACAATGATACAGTTCTTACTGTATTTAACACTTACAGTGCGTTGATGCTTTTAGCATGTGGGAATAAAATATATTATGTAAATAAGTAGAGTCCCACGTTTATGAACATATGTGGAGGCTCTTGTTTAACTGACAAATCATGTGTAATTATACAAGTAATCTGAAATTCATGTTCACTTTGCAGAGGCAAAATGGAGGAGGGGAGTCAAAGAACAAAAACCTGTTGATTTCCACTCAACACCTTCCTCCTCTAGTCTAACGAATTATGGCATAATTATCCTTTAAGCGTTTTTAAGCGAGTATTGAACTCGACGAAGAAAGGGAAAGGCTATAATTCTATAGCGAATATATAAAATTTTGAAAAATAGACTTTGAAGTGCTTTTTTAATAGCCTATAGATTAGCTTTTAGGATGTAGGCCTCGTTAATATAGCCTCGTCTTTTGTTAAATATCAAAAAAGGTAAAAGCGTTTTAAACGGTGTAAAAATAAAATAAAATAAACAATCCAGTTTTTTGTATATCCAGAAGAGAATTAACGTAAATATGAAATTATTATTATTATTATTATTATTAGTAGTAGTAGTAGTAGTAATAATTCGTTTTAATGTAACATACGCTTTATTTTAAGAGAATTCAGACTTCTTGCGATGTGATGTCTCTTCGCATTACCATGGTTAAGTACGTGCCGAAAGCTGGACGTTCTATTTTGGAACTCTTAGTGATTAATGTTTTTCTGTGAGCTTCCTATTCGCTCTACTGCAGCATTGTCTCATTTTGGATATATATAGAAATAAGAAAAGTAATTTTAGGGTATTTATAGTCGTGTTGTGTTTAATACGGAAATTCTGCCGCCCCCCTTTCAAACCCTTTCAATAACACATTTCCTTTGCGTATTCTGTGCCACTTGTAAAATTTAACTGTTTGAGACACATTGGCAGAAATATTGAGTTGGTCCAATCTGTAAAGGGCGGGTGTGTTCTGTTTAAAATATTTGTTCATTGCGACATTCAAGATACGGACAAAATAAGTATTGTAATAGTTAATTGCATCCCACTTCATGAGTTAAGATCAATAGAATTAGTTTAAGAAACGCATATCAGACTGGGCGCAGCACTACTGTTATTTAAGATATTTGAAGCAGCATGATTTTAAATAATTTTTTGATGTTCCACGTGTGTTTGCATTGTGAGGTTGCAAATACTGAACAGAACACTGACTCCATATGTAATTCTGAGAAATAAGGGGTAAAGCAGCAACTGCGGAGCCTAAAAACGTTATGTAAGCCGGTGAGAAATGAAAATATTTCTGAAGACTGTGTAAGACTCTGCATGTGTGTGTGTGTGTGTGTGTGTGTGTTTGTATGTGTGCACATTAAACTTTTTAAAGTGTTAGCTCTGCCCTAATGAACATGTTTTTAAATGTAAATAAATATGTATATCGTTCGCAACAATTTCATTTCATGCCGTTATCTCAAAAATCCTTTCAAAAACCTATGCATTACTTCACCTAGTATTTAAGTCATACAACTGTGCAAATTACAAATAAACACATATGCGACATACACGTAAATAAAATGCATTTTCGGAATTTGTGCCCAAAGGACAGCATGTTTTCTCCAGTTGTATGTTTTTCCTGTGCATCTTCAATTTAACAGTATTTATTTCTCCAGACGTTTAATGTGTAATTCATAAGAGGGGCGCGCACCTGTATACGTACGGCATCAAGACTGACAGAAAAGCAACCCTGTATCATAGTGAAAGGGTTAAGCGCAACAACGGGAAAGTTAGGGAGGATGGGCGCTTGGACGCCTAGCCACTCTGGCAGCAGACAGTCCTTTGTCCAGGAACCGGCGCCTGTCGCCTGCCTGCCGGCCACACAGCCTCCCCACACCCGCTCACAAAGGCTGAGGGAGATCCCGGGAGCTGTAGCTCCTAATTAGAGAGCCCCCATCTTGTTTCTTTTCTTTTCTTTCTTCTGAGATAATCACAAAACTCTCGTTTTATTAAGGGGCCATTGTTACACCCAGTTATCTCCAATTAACAGAGAAAACCGCTCGACCTCGCGCTCCTGCGTAAAAAAAGTTTGTCTAAAACAATCAGTCAATAGATAATCAATAGGATCAAGTGGCGGCGTTAACGATAGAAATTAATGATTGATTAGTAATTTTACAAGCGTAGAAGGTCGAGCCAATTTACAAGTTTGTATTCATTAATTTTAATTAGTAGGATTATATACGGTTATTTATGATTTCATATCGAAAACATACCATATATTGACCAAATTTTCGGGTGTCAATATCGTTCGTTTCTCGACATTGTGATATTACAACATAATATAAAAATAATAGTAATCAACCATAGCTGGTAAAGAAAGTCTGTTGGACATCCCTTGGAAACACTGTATGAATGATAAACATGGCTTTTGCATTGTTGAGATCTTGTCGACTGAAAAACCGAAGAGTATGTCAGACGTACTTAAAAGCAATTATCGAAGTGACTGGATGGCGAAAACCTATTATATGCACAAATGTATACAGTTTAATTACACTTAACGGACTTTACCAATATGTAAAAAACAAATAATGTAATGGATTGGTTTTGGACGGGATTAAACATGTTGTATTGTAAACCCACACCCATTACTTTAAAATAACATTAGACTAGTTCACCTAAAGTCATTACCAAGATGAGTCTGCTTACAGATAGGGTCCGTCTGAAGGGAGACGCAATAAAGTGTGACTGACTGTCAGTGCCCCGCCCTCTGGAAAAACAGGCACGCTCAGGAGCCTTGAATTGGGTGAGAAAATAGACAACCAGCACTCGACTGGAGACAGACCTCCTGACAAAGATAACGGAGTGAAGAAGCAGATCCTAGAACAGACCCGTGACCTGCTGCAAAGAACTGCGGGCACTCTGTGGAAACGTAGCAAATAATGCCGCCTTACGAGGACCAGTAACTGCGCTGAAACGCACTGATTTTAATTGAAGTATGCCGTTTGCCCGCATGTGTGGTGTGCACAAATAAATTCATCCGTCCAATCCATTACTCATAAATGTAAATACGTGGACCACAAATAAATCTTTATTTAAATATTAAAAAAGCTCGGTAGTTCTGCTTCTTAAGAAAACATTTTAAGATCCCGAACATGTTTTGTCCATGCATGGAGAATGGAATTCCAGTATTTTTCTCAATGCAGAGAGGGCAAGAACTGTTTGTTTACACGTCAGAACAATGTCGGCCTAGTCTTAATTCATAATCGGTGACGAACGGAGCTTGACAAACGCAAAACAATTACGTTATATTGTCCAAAGTTTGTTCATGTTTTTCTCATTGTTCAGGGTTTTGACTGTCAGCCAGAACCTGTGACTGGCATTAGTAGTTTGCTGCGACTACTTGAGAATACGCGCACAGCAATGAGAACCAAACCAGAGTTTTCGCCCCCTGTTGGGAGAAAGAAATATAATGTTGCATGTACTTTGTTATCAAGTCAGAAGATAACTGTCAGTTAAACCGCCCATGACTGTTTACTTTTAACATGAGAGTAACCGCTATACCAATTATACAGATGAGAAATAACCAAACAACCTAATAACCTAATAAGTAATTGAAATAAAAATCCTAAAATCGCAACTAGTGCCATGACTTAAATTATTACATTACTTATATAAGAGGCATATAAATGCCGTATCATATATTATTAAAACGGTTATATTATGACTAGACATACTGTAGCCAAAGCCTTGTATAATAATTATAATATTACTTTTTCCCACGTGCCACCCCGCATGTAAAAATAACATAGAATGTTCTTCTACGTCCACCAGATGTCACTATAACTCCCTTAGGTAAAATGCAACCATTTTCTGTATGCGTTATGTCAACTTAATGGCTTTTAATGTTTTCTGTTCTTACCAATAAATGTATGTATGAGCGTTATGAAGAGCTGAGAATTTGCGGGCTATGAAACTTGTGAATATTGCCAGTTTGACCAAAATCTACCTCACAATTTCAATGGAGTAGGAAGAAAACATGCATTAAACTAAGGTGTAAACGTATGTTGGATTTAATGGGAAAAAAAACTTGCTTCAGTACAACAGAACTTTCCAGAATACAGGGAGTATGGCACCAATGTCATGCATTTATTTTCCATCCCTTTTTCCATCTCAGGCAGAAAGGCAGGATACTCCCTGGACAGAGTGCCAACTCAACAAAGAGTGCAAACGCACACCCACAGTGCCAAGAGCCATATCTGAGCTCACAACCCTAGAGGTGTGAAGTGACAGCATGTGGCACTGAGACACTGTTGTACCTGATATTGGAATCTGATTTTTAAATTACATTTTATGGGTGCTGCCTTATTAACTTTGGAATTTGCCATATCCACTTCTGTTACAACACACACTCACATTACCAAATTCACTGCTGTTAAGTTTACATGTGGCTAATATATTCTTAAGCAGCCAAGCCCATAAGCTATATCCAAATGTATACATTAACCAGTGGCCCTTTAATTTAACAAAGACTTTTTAATACAGGTGTGTAGTCAGTCAGTCAGCCATCTTCTATACCGCTTAATCCAGTTAAGGGTCACGGGAAGCCTGGAGCCCATCCTAGAACACATAGGGCACAGGGCAGGGGACACCCAGGGTGGGGCACCAACCCACCACAGAGGTGTGTAGTCAGAGAGACCATTAGAGATTTTGGGTTCCCTTAAATATTGTTGTGTCATGCTGTGTTTTAACTTTTGAGGTCCCTGTCAGTCACAGGCCCTTGGACTCCTTTCCACCCCTGTATGGTGCCCCTGTGCGCAGTGAAACATTGACAGGCTGACATGTGTCTTTACATTTGGCTATGCACAGCAAAATTTTGGCAAACATTTAAGACGAAGGCCTTTGAAAATAAATTGAAAATAAACAAAAAAGAATACATTTCAATTGCTGTCAAATAGTCCTCTTACCCCTGAATACACTTTAATTAGTTATTTTTTGTAGCTGTTTAAAGTGGCATTTTACGAGCAAAAACTGTGTATTGGTCACTGCTTTAGCTTCAATACTGATGATTATGGTCATTTAGGCGAATCACTGTTAGAATTACTGTGTTGTGGAACATCTGTGCTGTGAATATGGAAAAGCATTATTTTTATGAGTAAGGTCAATTAGACAAGGAGCTACACATGACACTGTGGCTATATGTAATCCTGTCAATCAAACAGTTACACAAGACACTGTGGCTATATGGGTCCTCTTAACCAGAGTCACACACAACACTGAGGCTATATGGTGTCCACTCAGTCAGAGTTGCACACGACACTGTGACTTTATGGTGTCTTCTCACATTCAGACCACACTGGAGAACCGTGATGCTTTCTCAAGAAGCGTAACCACTTTCTGCGATAACAAAGACAGACAGCATGAAATCTATCCAAATATGGAGCATCGTTATGTAGACAGGCCTCAGCCACTGTCAAGGTAGGTAGTAACAAAGTTGAGAGTAATTTATGAACCTTTTTATAGCACTTTCAACAAAAAAAGGAAAAAAAAGGTTTTACTTTAACTGTTACTTTACAAGGTGTTGTTTACCACAAAAGCCAAAACTGTATCTTTGAAGAAAAAAACGAGGTTTGTTACTTTACTGTTTGTTTTATTCTCTAAACGTTCAGTTGTATAGGAAGTTCTGTCCAGTTGCTCTAATTTCAAAGACAGCTTGTATGTTGATACTAGAAGACAAATGAATCTACTTTGTACCAAGGTGCAGAAGACTCAGAGAAGTTCATCTTCTAATCTTAACTATCTTTGCAAGCTTTAGGGAATAAATAACACAACAGAGCGTGGGGCTGTGAGTGATATTAATGTTTGACCCTAGAGAAATCATTTGCTCCCAGCACTCACGCCAGTGACCCCCACCAAGCCCCCCTTCTCTCCCCAAACTGACATGGAGATGGACACTGGAGATTAACAAAGACTAACAGTCTTTGTCATGATGAACGAAGCTCCAAGATCGGGAGACTAAACTAGCGAGATCTTCTAAAAACATACAAACCCCGCACACATCCCCGGGTTCAGTCAGCGTGTGAACGCTATAGAAGCCAGCTCACACGGTCGCTCATGTGTGCACCGGCAATTGGTCAGTTGTCCATTTTCTCCCCCCTGCCCCACATGTACAGCTTCATTACTTCCCACCGTGTAAGCTTTATCTGATACTAAAACAAATCTGCCAGACTTAAAATGTTCCTGATCTATAAGCTGAGTGATACCATCCCTGCTCTACTATTTGACTTTCACAGAGCATGTTATCAGCCTAAGGTGTTCAGAAAAGCTTTGGGACAAAAACAGAAACACAAATTGATCTGAACTGCAACAATGCAGGCATTTAACTGGTAAGGCCTCAAATCATTTAATCAAAAGATACGTTAAATGTTAATGCAGGAGTCATGTGCTATTTCATGAACAAATTCACTCATTTTCTTATGTTTTAAATGTGTTTTATGCCTTTAAGAATTTAATTTTCTTGTTAATCGCGATGTTTGTTCTTTAGGATTTGGTTTGATATAATGAAAGTTAGAGCAGAACAGTTTTTGACGTGATTAACAGCGGGATACTTAATTTCAAAATTAGTATTTTCGGACAATGTCTTCGATTTTGTTTATTTATTCGCGTTACTGAATTAATACAGCATACATAATGTTAGTTTGAAATCGAACATGCAGGTTTCCGTAGAAATTCTGCTCGTGCCTGGTGAGTCACACACTGGGCGATGAACCGTGGGAAAAAGAACGTACAGTTCGAAAAGTTGTTTCAAAGTGCATACAATGACACACCAGTCTTGATCACGCTGGCTGTTGATAGACATCACTTAGGCTGTCACGAGCTAAGACTTTTGTAGCAAGCGTTTCAGGGACGAGCAAGCCAAACAGCTTCAGGGATGAAAAAGTCTTCTAAATAAAACTAGATGTCCAGGCAGCGTTTCAAATGAGACGGACCAGGCGGTCTCTGAAAACGCCCAGTGCACAATGAGGACATACTTCTTAGAGCGAGCGCTAACGGCGTCCTCTGTCACATCGTGAGTGCTGCTGGCGCCGATGAAGGTTTGTTTAAACGTGCACGGCCGAGGCCGCGCTTTAAGTGCGCGCACTGGGCGATTAATTCTGAGAACAAATATGAGTAAGAGGAGATGGGGGACAGTAGGCGAGTGGGGGTTATTATTGTTGGGAGCACAAAAGTTGTGAAAATATAAAAATATGTTCGATAACAATCTGTTTATTATTAAACTACTGATTTACACTTCAGAATTTGTCATCAATGAAAGAAATATTATGAGTTCCTGCATAACCAGTACACACAAAATAAACGGGCAGTTTAGGATCTTTTTCCAAATGTGCTTAGTACTTAATAATTCTTGCCCTTCTAACAGATTTGCATCATACACAGTATTATAACAATGCCACTTTCAAACACTTAAGTATTTATATAATGTAACAATACATTTTATTCTCTTGAGTACATGACATTTTTCCTCATTCTCCTGAACATAAAAACTGCTCGTTCTGAAGTGGTCTGCACGTGGGTTACACGTTTCTGCATCACTTCTACAAGACACATACGGCGCCCGTGTACACTGTGTTGCACTCAGGAAAACACGCATGTTCATATTTGTTTTTGCAATATTAAAACTAGAAAATAATGCAGTCTTCAGCAAGTATTTAAATAATAAACGCGATATTATCGTTGTACATTTTATAGTTTCTGAAATTAGACATTTGTTTAAAATGGAAGACAAACCACCGCACATAATAACATATTTCACACCACAACAAAAAGGATTTTCGTTAGCCATCGCCACATTCATTTTACTGCATCACAAGCTAGTGCTTCAAGTATGCCTTTGAGAAAATGAAGCTGCGAATTCAGTTTTTATTTATTTGTTTTTGGCTTTGTTATGAATAATTTTAAGACTTGGGGGGGGGGGGGTCAATAAACATGAAATGAAGGAAACATCTGGTTAAGTCTGGCTTTAAATGTTAAGGAAAATACCCTGTGTTTAAGGAAATCCCCTCTGAATTTATGAGGGCAATGAAGGACGTGAATATGAATTGGAGGAGAACATAATCCCTGAGGTGGCAATATGTTTTGAAAAATAACATTGTTAGCCCAAGATCAGAGCAAAATCAAAATTGCCAGTGGCAAAGATGATGTGGCCAAATTGGCATGCATGGTGATTCAGTTTGAGTTGATTTTAAAATGACCCATGTTAATGGGAGATGATCGACGTTGTTGTTGTTGTTAATAAAATATATAAACAGAATATATGAACAATGAATTAAACTGAATTGAATTAAATCCACTGGTGCAGGAGGAATTTGAACGTGATGTTAGAACCAATTTATCGAGAATTAGTATATATTTATTGGAATGTGTGCCACAGAACAACAGAACAGGCTGTAGTGCTTACATGATATATAGGCTCATTACTATGCAGTTGTTCTACTGCCTGTGGTTATATATTAGGTCTGTAAAAATATGACACAAGTTAGTTGACTAAGAGACTCAGTGCAATGCTGTCTAATTACTGTGTCAGTCCCCCAGCTATCCAAAACGTCTATGAACGGTACCAGCAATATTAGCTCCAGAAAATAAAAAAAATAAATAAATAATCTTAGAAACTGTTAACATTAAGGTGTAACTGCATTTTTTTTCTTTTCTTTTTTTTTCTGCCTCGTTAATTTGGGTTTGACTGTTTTTTAAAAACTCACCATTAAGAGAAGAGACTTTCAAGTTCCTTTCTAGGGCATGTTGCCAATATTTCATTTAGTTTTACATTGTTTAAAGTAACAGCTACCTTGTACACAGGCAAAGTTCCAGCACTGCTGTCCAGCCAGGCTTTTAATACCTGCAGTAACATTAATTAAATTGACAGTTGGGTAACTGCACAAACCAGCAAAACAAATTGCCAATCTATTACACGCCAAGACGTGGTTTAAAATGAGAAATGGTACCATTGCGAATGTAGGGTATAAATGGTGGCATCTTTTCATTTAATAATCTGTTGTTATTACTTTATGATAGCAGCTCTGGAATGTCCACCGTGGAGCTTTTTCGTGTTTTGACCAATGGACGCTCAGACATACATCACATCACACAAGGCAGGTATTTACACTGCGACCGTGTGGCTTCTCTGCAGTAAAGATCCTGATGGGAAACAAATTCATATGGGTACTGTGCAGTACGTCACACACACAGGGACTGTAAGATATGTCTCATACACACACACAGTTCACACACACACACACACACACACACACACACACACAGGGACCGTGCGGTATGTCTCACACACACACAGTTGACCGTGTGGTATGTCAGACACACACAGGGTCTGTGCGGTACGCCACACACACACACACACACACACACACACACACAGTGACTGTGCGATACGTCACATACAATCCTCACATTTTACCCTAATGTGTAATAGCCTAAGGACTTCAATATCTCTCAGGGTTTCTATACATGACCTGTAGGACAACTTCTCTTATTTATGTGTATTTTTGTTTTGTGAAATCTCAGGTTTACAAAACAGGATAAGAATATAAAAGAAAATTAAATATCAAACAACCTTGTAATAACTGTTGCATATCTAAAATTAGTAGATGGAAAATTAGCAGAAATGTATTTTTTCAAACATGCATTGTTGGACTGAATAGAAGTTTAAATTGTAAAGTTATGTTGCCTGGGAGGTGGATGTAAGCTGTAAAGGTGTAAAGTCAGCTAAAATCAGGCTGTTGATGTTATACAAAAATGGAAAGACCTGTTAGTGCAATTTATGTACACACTGCGTGTGTGTGTGTGTGTGTGTGTGTGTGTGTGTGTGTGTGTACACATGACATCACTCCTCTGCAACACTGCTCGGATCCAATGCTTGGCTAATTTTGCAGTACCCAGAATGCTCTAGTGGCACAAAAAAGGGAAGGGGAGTGGGGCTCATCTCCGTGTAAAATGACCCCGTCTATGCCATGTCAGCATAAACTGACATAGCATTGGGGAAGCGTTGACGGGAGGCACTGTGGCACAAGGCTAAAAGCTGCACGTGTACCATAAAAGGTGGAATAAATACGAAGGGCACGTGCAAATAAATTTACAAGAAAAGACATCGAAAGCCGCACACGCTTGACGTGAGCTCTTTCCATGAGAGAAAAATATATTCCATAAAACAGGAATCTTGGTCACTCAAGTAGAGGTGAGTTGCGAGCCCAGTGTACACAAATCTCCCCCTCTGATACACTAAGCTCCCACTTTTTCAGCCTCTCCTTACTACAAGGGGAAAATGTTTTCGCAAAGTAAGAATATCCGTCCTCCCACCAGTGTAAATCAACCTTAGGAGACACGATAATTGTCGCAGCATCGTTCCGTAGAGTTAAACGGTAACCAGGACTGTCCAGATATAAACGTCTCCTGTCCACTGCTATTTAGGCATACACTGCCTTCTATTCTCTTCTATTTTTGGTTTATGCCTCCACACACTCGGATTTTAACTTCTCGCAAATAGTGACAAAACAATGTCATTTTTACTAGATAGTTATTTACCACTTTCGGTAATAAATGGGGCATGTTTTATTTACGCCAATAATAATCAATTAACGCGCAGGGATGCAGACACTTCAATTAAGGCAAAACTCATTTCTTAACGTATACTGGATATGATAAAATTAAGTCACGACTTCTTTACCCCTTAAAACTAACTAACACATTTGGATAAATATGTGTTTGTAGATACAACTAGTTTTTAACATTTTGGCAACTGCTGAAATAATTAAAAATATGAAATAAGGACAAGAGATTTAAAATATTGCAGTCTTCATTACCTAGAAATAAGTGCGTTGGATTCACGAACATTCTGCGTAGTTTTAGTTTTCTTACAAAATTAACCACACATAATCGTAGTGATTTTCTAGTCTTTTATATTCCAACCTTAATAGTTAAAGACGCAAAATAGACTATTTTAAAAAGCGAAATTAGTAAACAAAAACACAGTTAGCATTTTATATATACCAGTATACCAGTCGGTGTAATCAAATCAAATATTAACGTGGAAAGTTGTGATTAGTGAAATGCTATAGGTTGTGAAATGTACTTTCTTTTTTAAATAATGTATAACTTTTCAGATTCAGATGCATAATTCAGCTTTAGTGCAAAAACGCCGTTCTTGAAATTGTTTCTATAACGTGAATATACATTCTGCAGAAAACGAACATTTTCTGTACACACACACAACTATAGAATATATTATGTGAAACACGCAAAGTGAATGAATTTTAAGAAACCACTGAACGGTTTGACCCTACTTCTCAAAACAAGGCATTGCTATGCAGCATGTGAAAAAACAATTAAAAATAAATTAGGAAATAATGATAAGTCTTTTTAAATCGGATCTGCGGTATCACGTAGGTGTTAATGGAAACAGGATTAATGGATTTTTAACCCTAGATCGGAATTGGTGCACAACGGATTTGCAGGATGCAGTTGGTACGATTAACTTTTATACGTAATTTCCACTGATCAAAATGTCTTATGTTATTTTATATTAGTAGGCTAATAAATTTCTTTTGACAAACTCGTGTATCTTCTGACAAAAATAACAACGGCATGACAATCGATAGGCATTAAACGTCTAGTGTGTAATTGTAAAAATTTAGTGTTTCGATTTTATATAGTGTATATATATATATATATATATAGAGAGAGAGAGAGAGAGACTTAGATGCTCAGTTAGTGTAAATCAGTTAATTTTAAAAATATAACTGATGAAATGCAGTTGTTTAGCTAAAATGAAATTTCTTTTACTTAATTTTATTTTTATTTTGCTATTAGTTTCACTTTTTGGAAAATTGTTTTTTAAAAATGTTTAAACACCTTCAAACCAGCACAGTTTGACAACCGTGAGCTAAACCAGCGCATATCATAGTATCAGCACTTTTAATAATAAATATGAGGACCTGCTTGGCTTATATATATTTATACTGATCATATACAATTTTTCTTCAAGTTTACTTGCGTATTAGTACAAAACCTCCGATTTCCAAAAGTAAGACGTACATGTAGTTGCAATTAGGAGCTATAGGTATCGAAAGTTTTTTTCTATGTCCATTTAATGAATAGAGGGCGACCACTTAATTATATCAATTAGACCTATGACGGAATTAACTGATGTCTATTACATCAAGTTTATATATGACGATTTTTCGATAAGACTAAAGGCACCCAGAGGCATAAACCTGCGAAGTTATGAGCGATTAAACCAAGCGCGTACTGTTAGGGAACACCCTCCCCCTTAAAGTTCACATTAACTTTATTCTGCTCCTGTTCCTAATTTCTAAACCACGTGACGGGGGGAGTGAGTAAAGTTTAAATTTCCTTTTAGAAACCCAGCTCTATTCAGCTCCTATAAAAAATTCATCCATTTTATAGCACCATCTTATATCCCACTGTAAGGTGCTGCCTGCCGTATTGGAGGAACCCCAAGAACGGCAAGTTTTTGTGGGGAATAAGGGGGTTTGCAGACCCGAGAGGGTGTATCTCGTTCAATCCACTGGAGGTAAGGCCGGCTGCCTTCAATCACGTGCGCTTATTCCTATGTAATTATATCTGACGGTTTTTCATATACAACATTTGACGTGAGAGTCAGGTTTACTGTACCTGCTTTTCACGAGTGTCTTTTTGTAGTGAACTGGGCAAAACGTAAATTACGCTTTTATTGAATCGGAGGAGGTAGGCCTTGTAAAAATCGTTTAAAACACAACAGATATACTTTTCGAAACGATTTTTATTAGTTTTTCTTACATTAAGATACACAACGGTGTTAAAACCACTCAGGAAATGAACACCAGTTGTTTATATGACTGAATATATTCATGCACAATACTATATACTCACGGTCAAAGACGGAACAAAAAAAAAACTGGTTCCATATTTGACCACAGATATTAAAAAAAGTCAGGAATGTCTAGACACAAACAGTTGCCTGCTGTTCGCACTATTTAATAGTATTCTATTAAGCACGTGTAGACAGGCTTTCTGGTGTAATAACTGTTTCGCCATCAGATTAATATGATCATGCACTTTGTATCCAATTAAATTAACCCTTAATCATAAGATTTTTGGTTTAAAGTAAAGCAGAATGCATATTAGCAAAGTATGTAACCTGAACATCTGGACAAATGCATTATTGATCTTATTAAATGATATTAAGTACAATACAGTAATGGCATAGAGTTATGACGCAGTATTACTAATATGAGCTCTCTAAATTTATCTCTCCTAAAAATTATGCTATATAAATGTGCTTTTTTAAATAATAAAAGAGTCTTTAGGTAATCATTGGTATGTGTTTGTAGGCAATAGGAGCAAACACTTTTAAAAAGTTGTTTGCTTCTGATAAACTAAAATACTGTAAACATATAAATCAAAGAATCATATATCGCAGGATTTGTGAACAGTAAAAAATGCCATCTTTAGAAATTTGTTTCCAAAAAAGAAAGAGGATTTAAAATACTTTAAAGTTGTTTTTTTTTTGGTCAAGGATATATATAGTGTATGTAGACATTACTTGCATTCAGACAAGTATCAGAGTGTTGTGTTGTGTACTTTGTGTTGTGTACTTTGTGTTGTGTACTTTGTGTTGTGTTCTTTGTGTTGTGTACTTTGTGTTGTGTACTTTTACGTTTGCTGTGTTTCACCTGTTTAGTTACTCAGTGGAGAAATCAAATCTCGACACTCAAATGTTTAAAAAGTCAAATACGAAAAAAAACTGAAAATGTTAAAATAAGGGATAATGCAAACACAATATATTGTGAAAATAGAGCCACTAACAAGATGACAAGGTATTTTATGAATAGAATCAAGACAAGATGGTGTCTGTCCTTCCAGGATTTCACAAAATATCTTAAAATATGAAGTACAAAAAATTCCGCAGTGAGTAAGTAGAAGTGTTAGATGTTTGGGGTTTGGTTTATGTTCCTTATGTCAAGTTGGAAGAACGTTTGTTCAAGGAAGGTCACGGAAAGAGTGTCGACTTAGCGAATGCCCATCACCCCTAACATACACCTGGGAAGACAATATAATTGTCCATAGCCAGCAATACCAAGGAAATGATTCCACACGGGCCTGTGACACCTACTTTAGAGATTTCTGTCCATTTAAATGAGAAATTGAGTTTTGGAAATTAACGTTTTGGGGAACAACCGAGAAGCGATGGTTACACCATTATTTTTTCCAGTATGTCACATTAAGAAGCAATTTTCAGCTACCCTAAAGATTAATGTGATTTATTACGCTTTTTGTCAACCCATTTACGTCAAAGCCACGACTCTATATTTCACATTAAATACATGGCCAATGGAATGCAACATTTTGACAAATTCTCAAAACAAAAAGAAAATATATGGAGACAGGGTACATAAATGAATCACCAGTCTTCTGGGATAGGACAATGGCTCTTACCATTCCCTTATAATTTACCTTATTAATTTGTATGGAGAAACACGATACTGTAGTTCTACAAAAAATCAGGCAAGGCTCACCACCCAGACTCAACTTATTGTATAAATGTAATTATTTGAATCTGATCGCTTAGAGACCAGCGACATTTTTACTAAATAATTTTCTTCTCCTTAATGAGCTCACGTGCTGCATGAAAAATAGTGAAAATTATACGATAAAATGCCTATAAAATTCATGTGGCATACGATGAACAGCGTAGGTGTTGAATGGCTTGCTTGTTTTTACACCCATAATAAGTGATGCTTATTCGCTGATACAGCTGATAAGTATTGGGCTAGGGGAGGAGATGGAGAGAAGTATATATATATCATGCAATATAATTAATACGAGTGTTTACAAGCGATAAATATCCGATGGTGACGATATTATGACATTTGATGAACTGTACGCGCACTGAGCGGTTTAGGTGTGATGGTCAGGGGCAACGTCAGCCCCGCAGTGGGAGTAGGAGGGAGTCAGTGAAGGGGGCCGAATAATTCACTGGTGTTTTAACAATCAAAGGGGTCCAGCAGGACATTTTTTCCTATTCCGAGAAAACATCACCTTCAGAGCTTCCCTCACTCAAATCTTTTGACGGACTTTCGGTACCGATCACTCTCACAGGTCCGTGCTATATCAGGACTGCAATAATTCCTGTCTAAGGATATTTCCTACGGTAATATCGTAAATACCAGGACTGATCTAACATTAAGATGCGGAGCGACAGAGGCTACTGCTTTGTAGCGGCGTGACCGGAAAGTAACGGTAACCTCCCGCTATCTCTCAAGTAAGGACAACCAATTGCCGCTTGGATAGAGATGGAGGATTACAGCGCGTTTATTTTATGAGGTAATACAACGATATGCCTTTGTTTTGACTTTAAGCAATTACAAGATTTTAAAGATAAAACGTAATTTTCATTGCGCATACAAATGCTCGGTGTTGATGGCTTAAAGTAATTATTACGTAACAATTATTTCATTTATGTTATTTGCCATTTAAAGTGAAAAAATAAAAATTGAAAAAAATGAAAAACTTCTATGTGATATGCAAAGGTTTTTCAATCTGCGTTTAGCTCCACAATGGTAAATGCGGAATGTTGCAGTGTAAAATAACAGGTTCTACACTGCAAAGTAGTGTTATCTTATACTTTTTCTTTCGGCGGATGTTTTGGGTAGAGACAGCTGTGCACCACGTAAATACCCTGCTGTGTATTAAGTAGGCCTGAGCTGGTGTGAAATCCGTAGTGTGACATGATCAGGAGGTCGAAATGTCGCGATCATCCGAGAAAACGAGGACACTGGACAGTGATTGTCCGTAATTTAGCGAATGCTTCATATTTCGTACGTTTTCCCGAGGTTTTGAGCAGTAGTTTAGTAATTAGGCCTCGTGGCTCTGCATTGTGCATTTTACTTCTGCCGGAAAATCTTGTGTGTTTGCAAGATGACTTAAAAATTTCAATTTCAAAATTCGTATGCACTGTCTTGACAATGAACAAATGTGAATTTCATTACTGTGATTTATTATATCGACGGCAATGCTATATACTGAGCCTCCCTATCGAATGAAATGTGAAACACTAAGAGGAATTCGTATGGTCGTATGGTTTGTACATTTTCTTTATTTTAAAAGTCGTTATAAGAATACACTTACTAACAGGTCGACGGTAAGAGTTGGAACGCAATGAAATAATACAAAACATTGCTGGATAATATTTTCATGGCGTTTAACAGCTAATCAAGGTCATCTCATACACGGAATTTAGGTTGCATTCGCAATCGAATAAAAACGTACAGTTATCCGTCGCTCGGTTACAAAAACAGTACAGTTTATTTTTGTGGAATTAAAGCTAAATCTATCATTTATTGGATCTGTCATTAAATTGTACCTTCATGACATGCAAAAGTAATAACAAGCAAAGCTGTGTATATAAAATTATACAAAATGAACATAAACCTATTGTTGAAAACATTTTTAAAACTGTGTTAGTCTTTGAATATTTGATGAGTTATTTATCTGTTAATATCGATTGTAAGTAAATGCGTACAAGCGCGAAACATTTTGCTACAAATATCCTATCAGTTTGCGAACGAAAATTTTAAATGCTACTATAATTAAGCATTTTAAGCATGCTTAAAAGCATTACCCAAAAAATGTAAATATCAAAATAAATCAAATTTTGTCCCAGTTGTTGAATTACATAGCGAAGATTTTCTATGGGTGACATTTTGAAATGGGACATTCGTTTAATGGTTAATAATATTGACAAGTAAGTACACATGTACATTTTCGCAAATGCACACATACATGTACCGTTTTCCTCAAAAAAGTGTACGATGCGGCGTAACAGTAGATAAGAGAAAGTTACGCAATGAAACGTCACTCAACACAAGCTTGGTCTGCACAAAATGGCACCCTTATTTGGAGAAGTGTGAAAATATTGTTTGTAAGGTTGGAAGTTGGAACTTTCTAAGGTGGAAGGAAAAAATATGGCAACGATGTAACTGCTAATACATTTGAAAACAAACACCAGTAATTCAACTTTTTAAAATCAGGGTGCAAGAAGGAAAGGGGCAAAAATAAGACAATAAAGTATACCTAACCTACAAGGGCATTAGGAACAAGTATATCATAATGACAATAATAATGGCAACACACACTTGAAATAATGTGAATAACTCAAAATTAAATGAATCACAGTAGAGCACTCTGCTCCACGGTGTTGATTAGCGTTTGCCATTTTTTGACGGCAGATCTCAGAAAAATATCGTCCTAAACTGCTGTGAGTGCAGGGCCTGTGTCTGCCTGGGATATCTTAGCGGATTATGCGTCTAGAGTGACACTGATATAAACACGGTGCTAGCTCGCTGTGCTTAGTTAAACACAGTGAGCAGAAAAGGTACATTTTCACTGTAAAATGCCCTGTGGCTGTCAGGCCTTATCTTTATTAGCTTTTGCAAAGGACTGCATAAGTTTACACGGGTCCTCTGTTTTCCCCTTTCATCTTAAGGGTGTGCACTCACATTGCTTACATGCATGAGATTAGGGAAAAAAAAAATTAACATAAACTTCAAATGAATTCTTCACCATTTAAACTGGGGGTTCAGTGAGACCAGTGGGTTTCGTGCGGGGGACGTGCTGGCCTCTCCACCGTCCAGTGTTCAGCCTTAATGTTTGTTTCTGTGTATGGAGAGCGATGTGGGGAAAGCAGCTGTAATGGTGACCTTTACAAATGGAGTCTGCGCCATGCAGCTCAGCTACATAAAACTCAGGGTGCCATAACGTTAGAAGTATAAATATTTAGCCAAACAATTCCTTACAATAAATGGTTCTCGACTGATTCTTAAAAGGATGGCCTTAAAGTGGCAACAAGAAGTTTCTCAAGACATTGCTTATATGTATGTTAAAAAAAAAAAAAGTTCAAAAACATTCCGATTTAGCTGCATCACTGGCAGAGTAAGGATTGCTGAGCTAGTACTGATCCAGTATGAAACCAACAATTTATATTGTGTATGTGGATTTAGCAACGTGTTCTCCTTATGAAGTGGAAGGCATCATGTCCGTAACGCTTCTTATATTTTTGGCAGCTGGAATTCACCGTTTCACTTTCACGTCTGTTTAAACTCAAATCACCTCTTTGTTTTCGCTGCCATTTTTATTTTGAATTACCAAATGGTCGTACGAGAGAACTGAGTCGCCCTGACGGTTTTGAGCTTTTCCTTTCTTCACTCACCTTAAAACAGTGCTTAAAAAAGTAGGTCATCTGTATTGCCTGGAGTTAAATACAGCTTTCTTAAACGTAATGTCAGAAGAAGTGGGTTATTGTCTTAGCCTGAATACGTTTTTTCTGAATGTTATCCTGAAATTGAAAACTGCTTTTCATTAACTTCAGTAATGCCAGAAAATGAGTTTACACAACACATTCTATTCCCGTAGTTATGCATAGAACAATGAATAAATGCCCTTAGTTTGTAGTGATCTCCTGGCAAAAAACTACCAGTGAACCAAAATTTTAAGCTATGTAAATTCATTGGTCAAAATAACTGCGGGGAATTTGCCACAGCATGCAAGTGACTCAACAATATTTGGTTGCTGTATCCGTGTTTGTTGTACTTATCAGGGATACTTATCACATTAAGAATTGTAGCGGCCAGTTTCTGTTCCTTTCCATAAAGAAACTTGTTGCTAAGTAATGTTGGGTACACGTTTTAGGTCAGGATTGTGCTTTTGTCATCAACAAATAAAGTAATAAGTCACTGAACATTCCAGTTCAGGAGAAAGGTTTATACACAGTTGTGCATAATATCATACCATTAGCAATCATTCTTTGCCATGCTTATATACAGAACTGTTGCAAATCTAAAAATAGCAAAGGCCCCATTGTAAAAATACAGCTTTTGTCTATAATAAACTATATATTTTTGGAATAGCTTACACATTAATTTTTATGGCATTATTAGTACTACTTAACTGTTAAAATAGAGGATATTTTTGTACATCAGTGAGTGGTGTTGAAAATGCCAGCAGTTATTCATTTAATTTGCAGGTTCAGCTATGTTTTCTGGCAAAACAGAAAAATTAAGATGGAATTATTAATATATAAATTTTTTTTTTAACTACTAACAAACAAGAGTAGTGCTACCTGTACAATCCAGTTTGAACAAAATATTACATTAACTCTGTAAATGCTAATTCATGAACTGATTACTGATGCGGTTCAATTCTAGTTTTATATTTTATCTGAATTTGATCAAGTGGATTTAAATAGGAGTTGTACTCATTGTATAAAACATACAACTAAATGTTAATTAGCAACTCCCTGAATGTTGAATTAAACAGTTAAAAAATAATAAAAAGCCTATATACATTGACTTAAAAACCATTAGAAACATATAACCATTTAATATTGTAAAAATATATTACACATAGAACTGTAATGAGAAAGTCTACACCACACTTAAAAACGTGTTGCAGTGTAATCACTCACTCATGGCTTTGTAGTGGTGAAAGTTACTAAAGTAAGATAAAACATTGGCTTGATAACAAAAAAAAATCCTGATAAAACGGCAAGATAAATTCTAACTCATATTAGGAAAAAATGTGCAATAGTTATGCCATGTAAAATAAATGTCTGGGAATTAATTACGTATATGAATGTGGCATGTATATGTTGCATATATATATATATATATATATTTTTTTTTTTTTTTTGAACAAGTGTTTGACTGAAAAACGTGATAAGCACCATTGTTAGCTTTCATTTCCATCCAGGAATTTTATGGTGTTTTGCAGCAAAAGGTGAAAGACAAATCACATTTTTATGAAAAATAGTTTGTTTGGTTGCAAACTTCTCTGGGGAAAGCAGAAGTTGCCGGTTGGAAAAGAAAGTCTAAAATGGCGTTTATTGCGTTTTGTGGTCAAACCCTTTATCTATTAGGAGTATACTCTGTACACTCCAGATGGATTCCTCTCACAGCCCAGAGAGACGTGCTGTTTGGGCAGGTTGCCTCTGGACTGCTTTCTGAGAGGCTGACGTCCTGTGATCTGCCTGCTATAACAGACCCCTATGGTCCTGACCAGGATATCATTCTTACTAGGACTGGACAATTTGGAAAATCTTATCATGATAACTTTTTTCATATCAGTTGATATCATTATATATCACTATATAAATCAAATCACTATTAGATTCAAGCTTAAAGGTTCCTTTCTACTCCTGTGTGAGATGTGAAGATATTGTAAGGTTAATTTTGGTTTAAATATTATGTTTTGTCTGAAATTAAACATGCCAAATGTACTATAGAATATATAAACATATATAAACAAAAAGGTCAGGAATTTTTTGGTCTATTCCACATAACAAAAATAGGTAATACAAAATAAAATCTCAAATGTGACCAGTAATCAGCTTTCAAGTTTTACAGAACACACTAAATTTGTTGGTCAACTCCAAACAAATAAAAATCTTAATTCTAAAATTCCCTGCTTCTTCTCAGACTTTAAATAGCCAAAATATCTCCACAGTACCAAATTCCTCAGACCCTTCTTCTTATAGCCTTGTCTTTTGAGCCTTGGGCCGTGTCCGTTGGGGTATTTTCTTCAGTAATGCTGTCGTGTTTTGTTAACATTTTTGTCATGAGTTTCTTTTCTAGCTCGCTCCCACTCCTGACGTACTGGCGTGCACGGCTTCAGTAGCCCAAACATTAGTACGTATTGCTGCCAGCTGCTATTCCTGAGCTCTGTGCTCTGTGTGTCAACCTAACCTGATGTGGCTGTAACTTTCCTTCTGCCACACGATTGGTACAGTGTGGCACTATTATCATTATCATTGGCTGTTTGTGTTGTCTGTCAAAACATGGATGAAATGTGTTCTGTCGATGTTGTATAGACCAGGCCTTATATTTCTATCAAGAAAAAAGTTATTTCACAATAATTATCTTCATTGTTTTATTTTGCCCAGCCCTACTCCTTACCTTGTGGTACGCTAATGCTGGTTATTTTTTATGGCCGTGTCGGGCATAACAGCAGGTGGAAGTTAGCCATAATGTCATGTTTGAATTGGAAGCTGTTTTCCTTTAAAGAGATGCTCCAGGAGAAGGTTCCGGCTGTGACAGATGAAGGCGCGACAGTGTCCCAGGCTACAGGCCTTCCCGAGGTGACTCCGGAGGCACCGCGCCCGGGCCTGCCTGTGGCCGCTGTGGAGCAGCAGAGCAGTGATGTCGACCAGGTAACCGAGGGGTCGTGTTTATCTGCCCTCAGGCTTACTGTCACACGCCACCACAATCACCCTTTTTCCCAGGAATGAAAAAAATTAATACAGTGAATTAAAACAGGATTTAAAAAACATTATGGCGGAATTACGTACAATATCCATCTAAACTACCATAAGTGTTGCTCAATTGATTTAAAGTTGTTACAATAAACATAGTAAATATCACGTTGAACGCCAATATTTTTGCATATAATTAGCACGCACCCCCCCAAACTGAACCTTATAAAAACTTTATTGCATGTGGTTTACTTCACACCTGTTTATTACACTGATAATTGGAGATGCATTAAGCATCATAGGTCACAAGTTGGCCAAAAAAAATGAGTTTAATCTGCTCACTGTTAACTCTGCGACATCCTCAGAACATCGAGAACATCAGGGTGTTCCTTCATGAGAGGGAGCTGTGGAAGAAGTTCCATGAGGTAGGAACAGAGATGATCATCACAAAAGCGGGCAGGTGAGTGAGTGTCCAGCAGTGGAAAGATAAACGGCAGTGGTGTAACGCACAGGCTGATCAGAGAGTGCAACCGAGTGTACAAGGTGTCATCAGCTGCTAAAAAGCTGGATGAGGCACACAAATGGTGGCATTGCTGTAGCATGGCTACCATTTTCTTGCAATTACGTCAGTGCTCTTGCATTATTTTTTTTTCCTCTCAAATGGCAAGAAGTTGAGGAAAGCGCCTTAGACATGGCCGAGTCCAAATTCCTACGTGCTCAAATATTTCACAGAACACACAAACCGCCGCTCTGAGCGTTAGATTTAATGCGCCCATGGATTAGGTACGGCACCCGAGACATTAACCAGAGGGTGAGTCGAGTTTCTTCTGCCAGCCCGAAGGCCCATTCCTCAGAATGTTCTCACCAAAAATGTAGCAGGTTGCTGCAATTTTTCCTTAATGTCATAACTCTGAGGATGATGAGTTCTTTCTTGTGCAGTTGAAGTGTGCTTGCAGGACCTGTGAAAATGGCGTCAGTTTGAAACATGGCACATTTAAGTACAGGACTAAACTGTATGAGGCCTTGGCATCAGTTAGTACAGGACTAAACTGTATGAGGCCTTGGCATCAGTTAGTACAGGACTAAACTGTATGAGGCCTTGGCATCAGTTTAACATGCGCCCTGAATATAGTACTAACACCATTCGAGGCCTTGACATCAAATTTAAATAATGTGTGAAGCCTTGGCATCAGTTTGTAATCTGGGTGGTGTGAATAATTTGATCAGATGGTTTCCAAAGATGACGTCCATCAACGTAACTTTATCATGTCTTCAGCTGTTAGTTGGTTATGGGTACAGGTGCCATAGCACCGGCGTTTGCAAAGAACTCACGTTTAATCTAGAAACTTATACAGTCGAAACAACGCATAAAAAGGGAAAGAGAGAAAATTTAATAAATACTCAGGCTCCATTGTTCTGTCACATATAAATATTAAACTTGTTAATGAACCACATGAAAATAAGGTTATCGTTTTGTGCCCCGGTAACGTGAACATTTCCATTTCCTATTCTGTTCACCGATAACTGTAGTGACCCATTGCAATCAAATCCAACTGCAATGAAGTCGCATAGAAACAACATGGTTGAAATGCTCAAGGCTGCAGACCAAACTGAACAAAGCCTCTAACAACGTTTAAAACTTAAAATGAATACATATGTTACAGTATTCATACAATATTATATTTATGAGTATGAAGCCAGTATTGTCTGCAAATACAATATATTTATACAGTTTTAAACTTCATGGATATACCGTAATCAAAATTATCAGTGTTGGAAGCATATAACTGTGCTAAAGTATGTTTATATGCTAATGTATATTTTTAGTTTTTAGATATATACATATTCTTTATTAAAATAAGTATAATGAATATTAGGCTTATTAAAGTGCCAATGTAAATTTTACATAAAAGAAGTATAAAGCGTTATAAGCTTGAGGACAGTGCTGTGTGCTGTCCATCATATGAACCAGACTTAACGTTGCCGTAGCATAATACATTCAAATTAGCAGAGTATTTTTATATTTATTGACTGATTTTGTTAATTCACATTGTAAAGTCATCAGTACAAGATGTTTTAAAGTTAATCCTTCCACCGTGGACAAAGAATAATATTTTGTTGGTTAAAAAAAAGGATAATTAACTGTAGAATCAAACGAGTGTAAGCTTTTGATAAAGAATAAAATGTATTAAAATTATCAGGTGGCCGACACCTCTACAAAGGACAAGCAGATCATAGTCACTTATCAGTTTATTGACAGCTGCTGTACAAAACATCTATTACAGAGTAAAAGACGTTTAAAATCTCCAAGTGTTTATAGACTGAAGCAGACCAACGTTAGCCTAATTCAGGGACATTTACAGACCATAGATATTTTATTGCAGAGTTTGTAGTAAAACTGCAAGCAATTTTTGTGTGTGTGTGTGTGTGTGTGTGTCAGGCACAGGGTTAAAAAAGGTGTAGCAAATGAGTCACAGTCTCTTAGTGTTATCTGTACAGTTAAAAATTATACTGAGCAATTTTGCAGTGCCTGTTTGTGCTGAATGAGGGTTCGGCATGCCGAGTACAGAGAAACACCTCCAACTTGGCAGCGCAGGGTGTCAGTTTGGAGGCGGCGTAAACAGAGACCAAACATGAGGGTATTTTTTTTCCTTGAGGTAGGGCAGCGGGGGTGTTTCCGCTCAGCTAGCCCCGGCACACACGGCTTCAGGAGAACTTCAGTTGAACCTGGCCAGCTTGTTATTGAGAGACTCTAATCCTGCACTTCAAAGTGGGCGGTGCTCTGCCGTGAGCACGGACCTGTCCTGGAGGACGGGTGTCTGGGAGGGGGGGGCCTGATAAGAGGAGCACGGCGCCCCGGGCCGGCGATGTGTCTCATGGGCCCCAGCATCTCCATCATGCGGCGCCGCCTTTTGATGTGGCATTGCTGGTGTTTCCCAGAGACAGGATGAGTCACCGGGAGTCCAGCCGCACTGCGAGGCTAAGTGAAACAGCCGGCGCAGTGCACGCTCCGGCGCTGACATGATACACCGCCCGCACTGCCTGCCTCCTGTCCTCACTCCTGCCCTTTGTCTCACACACGCAAACGCAGATGCACTCAGTTACGCACGCTCATGTGACCGTGGCAGAAAAGAGCACCCAGGGAGGGATTACTCTGAGAACAGAGTGGAACAGCTCGACTGATTTTAAGAGTTGCAGTGTTCTTACGTTCCCGTGGCAACCAATTGTGTTTTCAGTTATTTTGCGTCATTTTATACTATTTTGTAAATACTACAAATTTTTATAAATTGTTAAATTACTAATGTTTGGCTGTGTTTCGGGAAAGGAGAAAAGCCCCTCCGTCAGCTCGTGCTGAGATCCGCACGAGGCATCAATAATAGGTGTCCGGCAGACAGTCCCCAGCTTCATATGATCCAGTGGGAATCCCTATTAGACATGCCATGTGATCCACCGAGGCTGCCGCCCTGCCCGCTTGTTGGCCTCAGGGTGAGTCTTCATGTGTCTCTGGGGCAGGGCTGCCGATTGTCGTCCTGGCTCATCCCGTCCGTTCCTGCTGCCCAATGGCGTGAGTTATAGGGAAAGTCTGACAGCCTGCACTGGAGGTTCCATCATCTATGATTGGTGGACGCCTTCACCCGGAAAGTGTCCCACTTTGTCCCCCTCCACCCTGCAGCAACATTGGTGTCCTACGTCAGGGTTGTCAACAAAGATCGCTGGAATGATCTGACAAGACAAGCATAAAATTTACATACCCGCAGGACTGGAACTATACTTTGTTTACAGGCATTGAGACAAGAGAGCCATTGTTGTATTTTTACTGTTAGATTTACGTTTGTCAGTTGCACTGGGGTGGAACATTGATATAAGAGTTATAAGATTTAGAGAACGCCTTTTTAGCGGTGATCTGTTTTTGTTCAGATGAGTTCTGTGTTGCCGTGAACCGACAGCCCACGCCCAGTTGGCGCGACGGCAGTCTGGGTTCAACACCCAGTGTTTCTGCTATGTATGGGACAGTCAGTGAATGCTCACTGTCAATTTCCAACACTATCATGGTTAGAGGGAGAGCCATTAACCCCTTCTGCATGGATGTTTGGTCATAAAAACAATTGCCGTGATTGGATAATGTGCCGTACAGGAGAGGTAGAAAGAGAGAGAGAGAGAGAAAGAGAGAGAGACTGAGAGAGAGAGAAATTGAGCGAGATAGAGAGAGAGAGAAATTGAGCGAGAGAGAGAGAGAGAAAGCCAGTGGAAACTGCCTGAATCTGACCCTCCAATAAAGAGAAATGTCTTCTTCTCCTAGAGGGTATTAGAGGTAATATGACACTGGACCAGTCTCACATATGGGACTGAAAGCCATGGATCTTTCTGAATACCTGGTCCAACATGTCTGTGGAGAGCAGCATTATGGCAGAAACTCTGAAGTAAATGGCAGCCATCTGGGCTCAAAATGTTGGTGGATAGAAAAGTGTCACGGGTTCAACCTGTTGTCATGGGAGACAAAGTCCTATCCCAGAATACTTTTCTTTGCCGGGGGGGAGTGACGTTTTAGCTGTATAAACTGCTGCCCTATCTGAGTGCCCATTAAAAAGCACTTAGGGTTTATTAGGGTGAAGGTCGTTTAAGCAACTCTCTGACACAGATGAGATGGGAAAAGGCCAGTTTTTCGGGAAAGGGTCAGGGAACGTAGCTCCATTGATGTGTTTTACAGGTACACCGGCTATATTAGCGTGTTCTGTCTGTCATCCTGGCCTTTTCATGTGTAAAGTGTGTGCAGCTGAGTTGCACTATGTCGGACTTCTGAAACCATCAGAACAAAGGCGTTCATTTAAAAGAAGCCATTTATGCTATTAAGCATACAGTTACAAAGTACAAGTAAGGATTTTAAAATTTCAAAGACCAATTCGCAGCCACGAGTGAGCTGATATGATGCAAGAGAATAAAGCACATGGGTTTTTTGGTGAAAGGGGAGGTTGTAATACTTTCTCCAGGACAGCTTCTGAAAGTGGTTGTATGCCACCTCCTGCCCAGGTGCTCCACGCTGTACCTAATCTGCCCACAAATTGGTTAGAATGCCTTCTTAGCACCATGATTGGCTGTGCACCTGCCTCTGACCGGATGCTTACCGTGAAAAGGGTGCACTTAAGACTGCTAAAAGCCCTTAGAAAAGCCGATAAGATGGTCTTATCCACGCTTGTCCTTGGTGTGTTGTCACCGTGAATCCCCTTATAATTAATTTGCAGACAGAACATTCATGCTGCCATGGAGGGGTTAGCTCAGGAGGTTAAGTCATCATTAAGATAAGTGCACAGAAGAACATGTTATACCTACGGGCATTCGGAGGGCTTACATTAGGTGATATGGATGGAAACATCAGCGCGAACAAGTGTTTTACTCAGTGGTAATTTGGGGTGGGGGGAGATGTCAAATTGGACTACAGTATGCATGTTTCGCCTTGCGCTCTTTGCAGGAGAATGTTCCCCAGCTATAAGGTGAAGGTCACCGGGATGAACCCCAGAACCAAGTACATCCTCCTCACAGACATTGTTCCGGCTGACGACCACCGCTACAAGTTCTGCGACAACAAGTGGTGAGAGAAGAACCCCGTCCACCTCCGCCTCGGCTCTGTGCCGAGATCGGACGTCTTTACTGTGGCTCAGTGCGACACGACTTAGACCTATACATCTTTGCGCGGGTGCATCAGGGACTCAGTCACTCACAATATGAGGGTGACAAATTAGACACAGGTGTCACAACTAGGGCATTAATGATTTACTTCCTTGTAAGGTCACTAGACCTAAAGTCGCTGCAGAGAGGCTCCATGTCCATGCTTATCATTGTGGTCACACAGTCATTTGTTGAGCATTAAATTTTAAATCCCTTTGTTCAGTTAAAAAGCAGCCAACCTTACTGAAAAGAAAGGGAAATTATCGATATGGCTGTTTCTGCAGTGAAACTGAATATGACAAGTAAAGGAATGAGCGACGAATGAACATATTTGGGTGTAGAGCTGTAGAAAGCTGCAGTTTAACAGGTGAGAGCAGCTAGCCTTCAGAAAGTTAATGTTTCCTCAGCTGTGTTTATTTATTATTTCTGCATGGTCTCTGTGCCTGCCCGGTGTGATTGGTATACAGCCAGTCAATGCAGGATAGTGGAACACGGTTCATCTGTAGCGGAGGGTTGCAGTCACCCAGGCAACCCATCCGGGTAACCTTCAGACTCGAGTCAGGCACCCTTGATAGGGGTAATGCTGTCAGAGTACAGAAGAAACGAGTGAACGTATCCAGGACTGATGTGGTGGGTGGGACGGGGGAACACAAAAGGCAGCAATGCCAAGGAAATCTCTATAAAATGCATGCTCACCAATAAGAGCTGACATTTTATAGCCATATTTTGAGGTCTGTGGGCTGGCCTGGAATTTTGCCGCTTGCCAGCATTGGTTCTGGAGCTCTTCAGGCACACCTCGGAAGCATGCAATTAGCAGTGATGTTATGGTCAAGGCAGTCGCCCCAATATTCTCAGAGAAGTATTCTCATAATGTCACCACGAAACCTCCTTTGCTGCCCGTCATTAACGTACATGTGTTCCACATAAAAACACGCCTCACGCTATGGCCTGTGCGTGACAGGGGAAGGCAGCTGCTGATGTGCTGTACTGCTTCAGACAAAAAGCCGCTGGTGCCCCTAATGGCCGTGGCTAGTCAGTGCATCAGGTCTGTAGGGCTGAATGAAGACAGAAAGATAATGCATCAGTGGCTGTGCTCTCCATCCCCATAGGATGGTGGCTGGCAAGGCAGAGCCAGCCATGCCGGGGCGGCTGTACGTCCACCCCGACTCTCCGGCCACAGGTGCCCACTGGATGCGCCAGCTGGTCTCTTTCCAGAAGCTGAAACTCACCAACAACCACCTGGACCCCTTCGGTCATGTGAGTGTTTAGACGAGCGCAGGTGAGGGGAGCTGGGTTGGCTGCGGGTTCAATTTAGCAGAAGGTTGGCGCACACACAGCCCCCACACCATCTGAGGCTTCACAAACAGAACACTGGGTCGTGAAATGATTCCGCCTGTGGGGGGTGGGGGTGGTGGTGGTTGGGGGGGGGTTACAGAT
>JABJVR010000083.1:512430-536073 GCA_025773905.1 Chitala chitala
CCCCCCCCCCCCCCCCCCCCCCCCCCCCCCCCCCCCCCCCCCCCCCCCCCCCCCCCCCCCCCCCCCCCCCCAGACAGCAGCCTCTCAGGGAAGAAAAGACTTTGCTTCAAAGAACATCTTTCACAGAAGTCACACACTGCCATCTAGTGCTTAACATAATACCCAAGTACAAACAGCATGTGCTTGGCAAATCTAGAAGCTGTTTTGGACCACCTTAAAATGAGCAGACGACACACTTTCCTTACCAGTGATGTACTTGTTAGGGTTGCACCTGAAGCGGTCATCCACAAGAATGAGGGCGCCCCAGTCCCTTTTGTGACGAATGCACCTGTGTCAGTTAAGGGAGCAGGAGTGAGACGTGGATTGGGCACAGAGAAGCAGAACCACCTCGCTGAAAAAGCTAGCAGGGGGGTGGCTAGTACAGACGGACCTGCCCAGGGCTTGGTTGAGGGCGCGATAGGCCTGGATTTCATACCAGCGGTGGCCAGACAGGAGGCCTCGCTTCTTGCAGTGCTGGTCATTGTACTTCATCTTCAGCTCCACCTGCAGCATGTGAAAAAGCAGCTGCGTGTGCATTAGGAATGCATGTAAAATGCACACGCACCCAGAGAGGACAGCTACCAAGGCAACAGGAATACACAGGACACCAACACACTCTCACAATGCATCCAACGCTGCCTGCATGGTGATGAACATATGGCTCTACACTGCTTCCCATCCCTAGAGAAACAGTTTTTTCAAATAACTGGCAGAAAAAACCCGCACTACTCACTGGAGACGATGAATACAAGGCTTTTGACAAATCCTGACCCAAACACAAAACGGCTCCTTCATGCCAAAGTAAAAGCTACCACTAAGCCGGATCCTCCGCATCACACCGAGATTGCTCTGAGTTCCTGCCTTAGCATTTCTCATGCTCATATTTGCATAAAGCATTTTCAACAACACAAGCCAGCTTTTTCAGAGCCATCCTCGAGATGAGAAAGGCACTCGCAGATAACGCAAGTCATTCGATGTGGGGACAGACGCAATTGTGGATAGTGTGCCAAGAGGATTCATGTTGGCTGGGGAACAGGAGGGTGAAAAGGTCCAAGTGGGGAAAAAAAAGGGGGGGGTATACCTTGTGGAAGAGAACTGTCCCATGGACTGATCTGTTCTGAAGGAGGTAAGGCATGTCAAAAAGCAACAAAGTTGGCAGATGGCAGGCAGCCATCATGCCAGCAAAAATGCCACAAAAAAAAATGGCTATCAGGTTATAACCATCCTTCAGTATTTTCAGCGCTAACCTTTGCAGGTTGACAAGTGATAAGTTCATCTCCCCTCTGATGGGCCTCACTGTAGAAGACAGGCGGGGCAGTGCCCCTAACCACTACTGACAGGTACACAATGTGCTCAGTGCCCAAAGTGGCAGCACACATCAGGCGATTTCCTCACCAAAAAAAAAAAAAAATTAAATAAAAAAATTTCATACATGTGGGTGTGCCCTCTCACATGCGCACACACACCCATACACCTCTGAACCCCAACACAAATTCTCAACCTACTTATCCAACAAGGACATGTGAACATATGACCAGCACATGCTGACCTTCTCTGCAGGTCAACTTCACACAGGCCACATGAGAAACCCAGGTCAGTACATTAAACCAGCCAGATATCACATGCTTTCTGCAACAACAAAGAGGGAGAGGATCGGTCACTCTGACTCTGTCAGGCGAAAAGCATGCCTTCATCTCATTCGCTCCCCCCCGCCAAAACGTATCCATCTCAGTACCACCAGGAGGCTGGGAGAACCCAGTCAGGGGCCCAGTCGTCAAAGTAAAAGGCCAGTAGCCCCGGGCTGCTGGTGTCCAACATGGTCCTTCGCTCCCCTGCTCCCGTGTCGGTGCTCAATCTGTCCTGACAGCTTGCATATGTGAAAAAGCCAATTCTCGCTGCTGGCAAATCTCCCCAAACGTGCAAGGAGGCAACAGGGTAGAATCGGGAGAGTTCAAATGTCAGGAGCCTCTTCCCGCTGAGCGCACTCCTACCTGTTCATCCTTAAAAATGCACGTCTGGCCACGGGCCGCAGCTTTCTCATCCCAGCGACTTGGCGGAGAGATGCGGCGACACTCCTGGCAGTGCCCGCCGACTAGCGGCTATCGTGGAGATTCCGAAGCATCCCGCCGGCCCATCCGCTGGAGCAAGCGCTGGCTCACAGCTCAGGGCTGAAGCACAGACTGCACACAGCAGCAGGGTCGGTTGGACCCTTTGCTATCTTGGTCCCACTCTACACAAAGCGCTTTATAACAGGCAGCCGCTCTGCAGTGCCGACGCTTGTACAAAACTCTCTTCGCTTCCAATGATTTTCGGTACACACGGGGAGTACCCTCTTCGAACACTGTCTCAATGATGCTGTTCATATCGGCTTACCGAGATGAGTCTGCTGATCCACTGTCCGAAACGAGAACAGCGACACCTAAAACCTCAAGCGCTTAAGTACAGGCTGATGTACTTGGTGTAAACACACACACACGCGCGCACACACACACACGCACGCACGCGCGCGCACGCACAAAAACCCAACATACAGTCATTTCCTACTGTTACACACACCGATTAAAATAAATAAATAAATAAAAACCCTTATCATACTTCTCTACACAGATAGTTGTACATAGAAACCGGACAAGCCAAAACGCTGGCCTTTTGAGGTTAAAGGAAATTTTTTACAACAGTCTTGGGGCCCAGAGAGAGACACAATATGTGGTCTAAGTGTTCTTTAACTGGCCTTTAAAAGTTTAATTGTTTAAATGACTGCAACAGAGTCCTTCCTGTGCCAAAGATGGCCACTATAAACACGATGGCACCGAAGCATGCAGCAGGTAGTGACTAACACCAGCACATAGGATTGTCTTTACCTCCAAGGACATTTAAACTTGACCTCTGACCCTAGCAACCATTACAGACCCATAAAAGTAATGCTCTGTTTTTTGGCAGAGGTTTAAAAAGAGCCTTCACGACCTGGCAAAACAGGAAAGATGCTTCTATAACCCTCTCCCTAACAGCATGGGGAAAAAAAAATTTGTTCAGATAAATCAAGGATTCTGTGGGCTTACTTGTGTGTGTGTGTGATCCAAAGGTACCACTGCAGGCCGATGTACATAGGCACACATGCAGAGAATTTACCAACGAATACGCAAGAATCTCTTTGTGTCCGAGTGCAGTCACGTGTGTTTGTATGCACACATGAAGGAGTACATGAGCATGTGACCCGCTAACACCAGTCCTGTCCTAACTGACACTAACGGAGTCAAGCACCCCTTCAAAGAGAGTCCCGTCCTGGCACACTCTCTCGATGTGGACTGAAGTACCGGTCTCACCCCTGCAACTGAACTGAAGTTGTTCTATGGATTATGTGCTGGCTGGAAACAAACACGGTTCATGAGCCACACGTGGCCTTTGGAGACATGGAGCTTGCGGACAGTTGAGCAGCGGACAAAGATTGAGCAGCGGACAAAGATTGTCATGGACAATATATATAACAATAATAATAATAATAATAATAATAATAGTAGTAACACACACACACACACACACACACACACACACAATTAAAAACAAAAAATACACACATATAAATCCTCCACAGCAGGAGACCTGCTGGGCCAACAGCTTTGGTTGAGGTGAGGGGCCAGGAAGCGTCAGTCACGCTCCTACCCCCACAGTGACAGACCTAGTTAGCAAACCTTCAACTTACTTTGACAGCAAGGTAAAGACAGGAAGAAAACCAAAAGGTCAGCATGGTCTGGAAAAAGGACAGCACACACGCATGCACGCACAAAATCAGAAAAGGATTTTAAAGATCAGAAAAAAAGAGAGAGAGTCTTTTCACCTTGTGTCTACATGCATTTTTATTGATATATAAATATTCCTTGATTTTTATAGCTCAGAGTTCACTTGATTGCCAGGCACTGCTGAAGACAATACCTACAGCAGACACATCTGCAAATTTACACACATGCTCGCACACGCACGCTTAATGTGACTGGGTGCACTGGTCTGGCTGGGCTGACCTACAGGCTGGACATGATAACCATGACAACACCTTCTTAGGGATGGCCTCTTCTTTCAGACAGCCCTCCACACCACCAACCCACCACAACCAACCTCCTCACCACACCGCGTCTTGCTAAAAGCAAAGTTGTCACAAACGTCCCAACAGCAATACCACAATGTCTCCGCTTCCGTCACCACAAACAGCTTGCGATTTTTTCCCCGTCTTCTTTATGTCCGAGCTCGGTGACAAACGGACGATGGTTGAGCGTCGCTGGTCACACGATAACTGTCGGGTACTCGTTAAGCCTGCAAATGCAAAACAGAGCCAGGCATGCCGCGGTGCCGGTGCAACGGCTCTCACCTGGAGGTCCTTGATGTTGGGGAAGGGGATGCCGATGGTGACCACCGCCCTGGCGTTGTCATCAGTGAAGTCCAGGCCCTCGCTCACCTTGCCTCTGCATACTGCAATCAGCAGGGCCCCATCTGGAAGTATCATAGATCTGTTTCAGGTACCACCACAATGCATCAGGGCTGTTCATCAATTTTCTCATGGCTATGACACAGGACAATAACTTGGCACTGGACGTCTGTATTATTAGGCTGCGCAGAGCCTTGTGGGATACCTCTGTCGGCTGGGTTTCTTATGGCGTCATAGTAACCCTGCAGGAGCTCATCGAAGTCACCCTTGGCACTGCCTCTGGGTTCCGTGACGATCGTTTTCCTCTGCTCTATCTGCTCCCACAGGCCCGTGTTGGTCCAGCGGTCCTTCAGCTTCTCCAGCATCTGTGCACACACAAACGCAGACACATGCGTTCACACACACACACACACACACACACACACACACACACACACACACACACACACGGAGTGCCCAAACACAGCATGAGGCTAGAACAGCGAGCCTAACGCGACTTCGATATACAGATAAAATGATAATCTGTGTGCGGTCCTGATGCAGTGAGCAACAGGAGAAGTTATTGCTCTGCATGTGCAAACAAAGGGAAAGACCAGCGGCGTGACGGACGCACGAGTAATGCAAAGCAGGCAGCAGCCCGGCATCGAACCTTCTGACGGAGCCAGCAGGCGCTGAAACCTGGGCACCACTCTAAGAATGTCAGCACGAGATTTCCGCTCCACTCTGGTTCGCATTAAAGCTTGCCATGCAGGCCTGGAAGACTGGGACCGCAGAATGAAAGCCTGCCTTTCCGTGGTGCCAGCCTCTCGGGCAAAACGTGGTTCTTCTCAGGACGGCCAACCCTTGCAGGGCTAATCTTGGCACCCAGACACGGCGTGAGCTCACAAGGGAGAGTGGGCGGCAAGGATACGTTTCACCTCCCACTCGCCCTTTTTCATCCCCCACTTTTCTTTCCATCACTTGGCCAAAAGTTGCATGGATTAAACTCGCCACGATGAAATCACTGCTGCCAAGCTTCATCCGTGCAAAAAGTCAGCCGTTCTCCAGGGAGGAACATTGATCTAAAAGCCGCTTTCCACCCCCAGACTGTAGGCAGGTCACTGCAGTGTGGATTTTCCCCTTCAACGAGCACGGCTTCACAACTGATGGACATCTTCACTGGTTTGGAAATGTGTTAGAAGGGTCATGCAGAAGTTATTGTAGTCAGAGCAAGGAGAGGAGAGACAAAGAAAAAAAGAAAACTAAGAACCGCTAGCAGATGTGTGGAATTGGGGGGGCCACATTGGGTAGTTCAGTATGCTAGTGTCAGGCCATCAACATTATTAACAGTGACTACTGCTACTTCACCTATAGCACTGGTCACTTTCCCATGGGCTTGGTAAACGTGGCCAGCCTCACTGAGTGACAACTGTTTAAACTGGACTTGGCACGGTTTTACAGTCGGACGCCCTTCCCGATGCCACCTTCACAGGGCACCCGCAATGACCGCTATCCCAGCAGTAACACTGGTAGAAAAGCAGACGCCGCACGGGCATCCACTCAGCTGCAGAGAGATGGGGTGCCGGATTTCAGCAGCCGGGCAGGGGCAGCCAGGCCAGGAAGCAGGCATCAATAAAACATCATGCTTTACAGAGCAGCGGCGGCACCTCGCCAACGGCCCTCTTTATCTGGCTTCACAAGACTCGCGTTCGACCCACAATCGCTCTACAATTCAATACCGGTGCGGGGTAAATTATTCATGCAACGTGGTGGGAGAATTTACTCCACGCAAAAATCCACCGCTGAACAAAACAGCCATTATCTGCTAGACTGAGCTTCGGGGAAAATGCAATTTCTGTGAGAAAATGAAAATGGAGAACGGATACAAAACACAAGGGGAAATGACACGCTTTTTTTTTTTTCCCTTTTGCCCCCCTGGGATGCATCGGACAAAGCAAATCTCTGCCCGTACTCTCTGATTCTCCCCAACCTTGCCAAGTCATTAATTTGCATGGTAAGCAAAGCACAACCCGATGATAACCTGAGAGTGACTTACAACACAAACTCCTGTGACTGATGTATGGAGCACAAAGACACCGTTTCCCGCCTGCGTCGCTGCGCTAATTTGTGATGGAGGCATATAAAAGCAGGAGGGACATGGCGTGCGCCACTCCAAGACCGCTCTTTTGGTACAGTAATGGTCCCAGCAGCTTTTATCTTGTAGGCCCACATCAACCTATGTTTGCCTCGGTGTGGACATTTAATTACGACCACATTTCCCACATTCTTCATCTTGACAGAACACGGCTCAGTTCAAAGGCAATATTATGGGACGAGGACCACCAATGGGGTTAGGAGTCCTGGCTCCTGTCTGGTGACACCATCCACACCTTCCCCACACTGTCCAGTAAACTTTAACAGTATTGCTTCGATGTCTTCTCTCTGCCACACAACATACGCAGACATTCAGCTGAGGAGCACCTGGTCCACGAAAGGTGACGTCTGCCCAAGGCAGACCTTGGTGCGAGAGTTTGAATGGGTCGTGACAAGGAAGTGTTCAAAGATAAGACCTTCATGACTAATTCAAAGGAGCCTTCCGGATAGAGCAAGGATGGGAGTTTGTGTGCCCTCCTCAGGCTCGGCCGCAAAATGTCAATCTCACACTCGGCTAGTGCCCAGACGGGCCCAGGAGAAAGGCAGCGGTACAGTACACCGTCACAGAGCTTAATACCCACAGGGGCACACCCACAGTGCAGCCCCAAGAGGCGCACAGAACACGCTGCAAACTGGAGTGGCTCCGAGCCCAGTCATGGCTGGGGGCACACCCAGTATGCACAGGCCATGTTCCATCTCAGCTGCTACCAAAGTGAACTGTCATATCCAACCGACATTCAGTCAAACATAATTAATTATTCCACCATGTTACATCTGTGTTGGTTGAAACCTAGACAAGTTGACAAAAGCTTTACTGTATCTGTATTTCTGTAAAAAAAAAAACCTTTCAATGGTTATTTACTGGAGCAAACACATATGCACTTGCCCTCAAATGGATGTATGCAGTAACTTGACTGAAGAGGTGCTTAAGTACATACACAAGCATATGAAAGGCGGATGATGTGTGTGTGTGTGTGTGTGTGTGTGTGTGTGTGTGTGTGTGTACAGCAGGCCCTTTCATCACACCCAGCCCTTCTCATGCTCACTGGTCCAGTAGACTGAGACCAGCACTTTCTACTTCATACCTTATTTATGCCCCTTCCTGCCTCTGATTACAACCAGGCCAGGACCTTACGGGTTTGGTGGCGCTAGGCTGACGCCTGCCTGTGAGGCCATTCAGGTGGAAAGATACAGGACCACGGGGTGGCACTAGCCTGGCATGTAGCAGCCCCCCAAACCCATCCCCTTTAGGAGATCAATGACTTCAGGCACACAAACAACAGCTAGGGCAGCCCAGCTCAGTGGTCAGGGTCAGATGGACTCCTCCCAGACTGTCCCCTGGCTGTCTGGCTTACGACAGCTTCCTCACCCCTTACAAGGCTTGCCCAAAAGTACACATATCATGCTGCTGAAATAAGACAGTGTTTAAAGACTTAAAAAATTGCTACAGAGGGGGTAACGGCAGTTTAGTGTGCGAGCCAGCACAGCAAAAGGTGAATAATTCAGTGCTCCTGTAGTCAAACTATGAACAGCATAAACCCGTTAACCAGTCCTGGTACACCAGTGTGGCCCAGGCACACTGCTACATATGAGGAGGACCCACCCCCTTCCCCCCCACACCCTGCAAACCCTCACAAACAGGCACTGAATAATGGAAGCCGGCCGGCACTTGAAGGCATTAATGAAACATGGAAGGCACTGTGACGGCAGCGGAATGTGTAAGTGGCGCCGGTGAATTATTCAGCAGGCAAACACAACGGCGACGAGCGAGTCTGGGACAGAGAAGGGAACAGCTCAGGAACCACGCCGAAGAGGAGGAGGAGGAGGAGAACAAGCTGATAGTGGCAGGGGAGTGGTGTCAAGGATTACAAAGTTACCCACGCGCACACACTAACAGAGAGCCTTGATCAAGGGCTGCATTATAGTGAGGGATGCTGAAAAAACGCAAAAGGCCGTTAAAAAAAAATAAATAAATATAATAAAACACTTAAAACAAAGCATGTGGCAAGCTGCAGAATGGACACAGCTGACAGAAGAAAAAAGAAAAAAAAGAAAACATTACAGGCCTATGGCATTATACACCTTCAAGGTAGGGTCAAAACAGCAGACATGTGTCTAACTACTAGACAAAAAAAAGAACTCATTCTTGCACTTTAAAATGGCCATTTCGTGCAGTAGTAGGTAAGAGTAGCGCCCACACCTGCACGCACGCACACGCACACACACGCACACAGATAACCAGGCTTTGACAAATATGTTTCCCCAATAACAGGACAAAACTACGGCAGTCATTTTGTCTATTAATTCCAATGGCATCTTGGCTCAGCAGTTCCTAAATAAAATTTTCAAGAAACAGCAGCAAATTTTTTTGTTTTGGGAGGGGGGACCAGATCTGCTTTTCTTCTGTGGGAAAAACAGGCAACAAAGTCACTTCAGTCACCATTACATAAACCACAGTGCAGCTCTCAAACTATCACACTCTAGGCTATGGGGGGGTGGGGGGGACTGCAAGTGAACGTAACCTGATAGAGGCACTCCAGGCCTCCACTGCACAGGTGTGCGCCTCCCGCCACCTGCCAGAAACAGAGACGGACCAGCTGGGCCTCACAAGGTCCTGAACCCACAACCCTCGACACAGCAGAAAGACTCAGCTTTCCTGCCGTATTTCCACGGTAACGAGCGCTCAGAAAAGGAGCGGAAACATGAGGGCTCTGTGCTGTGCTCATCTGGGAGCTTCAGGAGTAACACTGCTATATTACTATTGTGTGTGTGTGTGTGTGTGTGTGTGTGTGTGTGTGTGTGTGTGTGTGTGTGAAATATGAACCGGAGGGACTAATCTAAAAAACAGAACAGCACACATGTCCCAATGTTAAAAGAGACATATGGAGTATAACAGGCCTGTGTTTAGAAGGCTGGCCGTTTCTCTGTTGAGAGTTACAGAGCCTTGGGCCTGCCCTTGTCACACCACCAGATCTGCTCTGAACCCAGGGCATGGCAGCAGCCACGGTGCCAGGTCTACTCAGTGCGTCAGTGCCAATCACTGAGGACATACACAGCATTTACTGTACAAATTTCCGTGTCTGGCCACCAGCGGGGGTGTCGCGGCAGTTTCTTGAAAGAACAGCATCTCTCCTCCGTTCCTGTGCTGAGAAATCCCAACAATGTAAACGACGACATACGAGCGTCCGCGCCGTGGGCCATTAAGACAGACAGACAGGCAGGCAGACAGACAGACAGGCAGACAACAAGAGACTGGAGAACAGAGGGCCATAGCAGCCTCTTGACCCCACGCACCAAGGCACACAGTCCTATGCAGGCACTCCCATGTAGTGGAGATGACAGCACTCTCAGTCTGCATGTGGTCTAACAGGTTCAGAGCACACAGTGTGTCGGTGTGCTCGTGTGTTTGTGTGTGCGTTTGGGGGGGTAGGCCTGACGGGCTCTCTGACTTTGATATGACACACGCTGAGCACACGCAGCCCCTCCGGGCCCCCGGCGCCAGGCCTGATGCCTCTTCACACAGACAGCCCGGCGACATCACCCCTAATGGCCCTTATCTTAATCTGCTTTAAAAGCATCTTGCCTTTCCCAGATATCTCTTCACCTTCGCAAATTCACTTTTAATAACCCCCCCTCCCCACCCCGGCCCCATTTCTCCTTTCGGCCTTGCCTCTTGCGGTCAGCCTGGATAACGAGTGGAGCGGCGGTTTTAAAAGCACCCGTTTTGGGGGATTTTCAGGCAGAAGCGCTACAAAACCACAACATCAGTCGCTGGGCGCTCATGAGTAGGGTTTCTGTATGGTACGGTTTTTTCTCACTCACACACACGGGCACACACACACGCACACACGCCTGCTCTCCTGTCCAGGCCCTCATCCTGTGGCCCAGATAAGGATCACACAGATATGGCAGCGGGTGTCTCAGAAGTCAGGATATTTTGTCCCCCAGCCCAGAGACGGGACTCTCAGGCTCCAGGACTCCGAAAGGCTCCAATTAAATGCCTCATCCTCTCATCCTCTTAGAAGCCAACTGCAGATTAAATATTAATACGCAACCGCAAAATTCTTACACAGCCATTAATAATGAAAACTGTCAGAGTATGGAATGAGTCGCCTGCAACACGAGGAGAAAACATTCCTTCTACAGATTAAGCTACAAAACAAGGACTCCAGCGCTTTGAAAGGACAGTGCTGTTGGCCATGAGGTTCAGGCTAGAACAAGAATTAGTGGCAAAATAAACATTTAACATTGAACTTACATCACGACACACTTCCGGCAACGGATGGGAAGGCGGGGGGGGGGGGGGGTTTATTTAGGGCAATATGTAGATTGTTTAAGCGTTTCAGCAAATTTGTCATTTTCATAACTATGCAAGTGTGGACACACGTGCAGAGACACACACACACGCGCGCACGCACACGATGTTACCTGAGTAAGTTACCTGTCCCAAAAATGCCTTGACAGAGTACTTGAATAGAAGTAAATTATTCAGGGCAAATGTGTAGCGAATAAAGGCATCTTTAGCATTTATCAATGGGACCATTATTAACAAATGAGCAACTCTGTTAGAGGACACTTGGAAAACTTCAAGCTGTGTTTTGGAGACTTGCTGAGCAGTTTGGTTGATTGGTTTATCCTTGGCTGTATGCATTGATGTAATCTGCTTTATCTGTTCTTAAAATTTTCCATGTTATAACTTCTTCCCATTCAATTACTAGCCATGGGATTATGTTTTTAATTCAAAAATTTTAATTTTTCATTGCTGTGTTTCAAAGGAGTAACGTAGCATATTATTTAACTGTCATCACAGACTAAACGGGTGGTCTTTCAGCCCACCTAGTGGCAACATTATGCAATTGCAGGCAGCACAAATGAAGACAGCAAGTTGGGGATTCATTTACACTAGAAGTACAAGTCTGACAATGCAAGACAAGGTTCAGGCAGGAAGTAAGAACTACGCTCATGACTAATTGTCTCCACGACTCCATGGGAACAACCTTTACTGCTGTATATCTACAAGTACCTTAACACGGAGCAAGCAGTCACGCATTACATCTACACACAAAAAGGCAATAAGCTGTGTGACAGAACATGAAATTTTGCTGCTCTCTTTTCACATACCTTCCCAAATTCATACCTACACAAGTCCATAGACATATATACGCCGATGTCTGTATTTAGGCACATGTACACGTTGACTGTGTGTGTGTGTGTGTGTGTGTGTGTGTGTACCTTGTACGATGGCAGGAAGCAGAGGATGCCACGTCCCACCGTCTGACACACCTTCAGCAGGAGACTGCCCACCTCGTCCTGGAAGGCGAAGGTCTCGGCATGCTGAAACGTGGCGCACAACTTCCGCCCCTGTGGGCCCATCCCGAGGGTGCCCACCCACACCTGCGTCGCGGACAGAAAGCAACATCAGACGGCATTCGGCCCTGCTTCGGGGCCATGTGGGACTCCTAGGGTATCACCAGGTCATAAACCTTCGCGGGGGCGGGGGCGGAGGGGGAGCGAAGCTTCAGGAGCCTCTGTGGGCGCGGTGATCGTGTGATCGCATGCTGTCAGCGTCAACTCGCATGACGAGAAACAAAAGCAGCCGATGTGAAATGATGCAACACCTGGAGGTGACTGACAGCATGTCAGCAACACCCACAGCAGGCTCCGCAGTAAACCCGCTACTTTTCATGCTTTACAGAATCATTTTCCAGCTCCAGCTCCACCCACTCCTGGTAAAGTAAACAAAGAGTCCAAGATTCATTTTAATTATTGTCAGACTCACCGTGCTGCACCTAGGGTGGTGAGGAACACTTCTACCCATCCAAATAATTATACAAATAATAATACTGAAGATAAGAGGCGAGCCAACACCAGCACGGAATGCACGGTACTGACCTGGGACCTGCTGATGACGTGATTCGCTTCCAGCTGGATGGAGAAATTAACTCCCAGCTCCGAGGAGAAGGAGCCCATTGGTGACAGAGTGCCAGAGGTCAGGACTATGGTACGCACCGTCCCACTCAGGTCCGAAAATGCCTGTCATTGGGGGAGTCAGAACTGTGTCTCGAACTCATTGCTGGCATTAAGTGTCGTGGGCAGAGAGTACAACGGCTCTCACCACAGCTGGGTTGAGGCACCAGAAGCTGAGCGTGTGCACCAGGGTCTTGGTGCGGGTCCCTTGGCGGCGGCGACGATGAGGCCTGGCAAAGAAACCATTCTCGTTGGGAGGGTCCGGCTGCAAGGTCCACGCATAGGTCTGCTGCAGCGCTACGCGGTAGTCCTCTGCAAACCTGTGGGAATGGGACACGGCCGCCACTGAGCGTGCCATCAGACAGAGGGCAGGCCTGAACACGCTCTGGTAGCACAGGTTACAGGAACACCAAGTCTACGTGGGCGCACACACACGCACACGCGCACACACACACACACACACACACACACACACACACACACACGTGTATTTATTAAAAGAGCATTACTCTGCACTAATGTGCACAATTTAAATAAACTGCCATTACATGAAACAGTATTTAAACTGTATGCACCTGTCTATAAAGAATAAGGATAGAGAATCTGGACAACACCTGATTATTTGGAAGCTAAAACTCTACCAACGTGGTAAAGGTAAGAAACATATGCTATGGTGGCCCAAAGGGCCCATACCTGCTGTCCTGTCGGAAGAGGAACTCGAGCACCATGAAGAGGCTCTTGAGCACGGTCTGCGTCGTCGCGCTGATGGTGGGCACCTCCACCATATCTTCCCTCCCGTTGATGACACCCACCCGTTCCTCCTTCTCTACCACAGCTGCCAAGTGCTTCTGCATGGGCCCAGGTAAAAGAAAAAAGCTGTTAGCCATAGGCTTGGAGAGAAAAGCATTTCCCCATAGGCTCTACTCACAGTGGAGCAACGGCCGGGCTCACCTGCAGCAACAAGAACGTGTCAGGTGTGATGCCGAGCTCGTGAAACACGCTCAGCACCTCCTTGCCCGTCCACACCTTATAGGACATTTGGAAATCTCGCTCGGTCAGCTCTCCGCAGCTGTCATGTATCCAGCTGCATCATGGGAAGGGACAGCAGACCAGAGAGAGCATTTACTCCACCTCGCAGCTGCTTAACACTTGTTCTTACAGATGAAGCAGACAAGTAACTGAAAATATAGCAATAGTTGGTAGAAAAATGGGACACTGAAACGTACTTTTGAGTTTCAGACCCGACCATCAATCAAATCATTGTCTACATGCCATTCTGAAAACACCTGGCATTAAATACTTAACTCAGCGTGAACCAGTAACCAACCAGCCTCTCAACAACTGACGGGTTTGTGTGTGTGTGACATGTGTGTGTAAGAGTGTGTGTGTGTGTGTGTGTGTGTGAGAGTGTGTGAGAGAGAGAGAGAGAGACCATTCTGATACAGTTGACACAAGGTATCATGTGAGATCACCTGGAGAGCACAAAGACCAGAACCAATTGAACTTTGCTCATAATGAAATTAATCAAAAACAGCGAGAACTTAGCGTGTGAACCACTGAGACAAGGTGAGGGTGGTGTCCGGACTAAATTCAGCCCCCTATGAGGAGCAGTGAGGGGCTGCTCATGAGGTCGAGGGGGGGGCTACTCATGGGGTCGAAGGTGGGGCTCGTACTTAAGCAGGCTACAGCAGAAAGCCTTGAGGGGCTCGTGGTGATTGCGCCGGATGTTGGAGTTGATCATGCTGTCGATCTCGTCGCGGGCAAACCGCAGCTTGTCCTGCTCCAGCGTGTAGCTGGCGCTCTCGCGTGCACAGTCCTCGATGTTGTGCGCCTCGTCCAGCACCACCACCTGCCCATTCAGGTCGATCTCCATCTGCCAGGACAGGCGAGCCATCGTTCAGCGAGGCACCGCAATAATTCCCCCAGAGTGCCAAAAGACGACAAACTGTATTTTTATGTTACTTGCTTGAAAACAAACAGAAAGTGTCTTTACGGACACCTGGCCAATGACAGAGCGGCAGCCAGCAGTAATGGACTCATATGGACTTCACAGTCTCCTCAACACTCACGCTCTCGCGGATGAGTGGGTCCAGTAGGTAGTTGTAGGGGCAGAAGATGACGCTGGCCTCCTGCATGAGCTCACGGGCCGCGTAGTAGGAACAGGCGTGCAGCCTGGTGCCCAGACGCACCAAATCCTCGATGTCCCAGGCCTGGCACAGCCTGTGTGTCAGCTGCAGCGTACCCTGGTCACGCATCTTGTTCACGTTGTGGAAGTAGCGGCACGAGCGGCCCTGTGTGTGCGTGACACACAACACGACATCTCAGTCAGGGCTGGCAGCAGTGCCACACACACACACACACACACACACACACACACACACACACACACACACACACACACACACACACACACACACACACATGATCAGCACAGAGCTAACATATAATACAGAACTGCTGGCAGACATGGAATGGTTAAAAAAAATCTTTGCTTTGTATTGTGGTTTAAGAAACGCTGTTTTGATTCAGTGCCGTTTGTGTTCCAAATATTTATAAAACCTTGATTTCAACTTAAATGCATTTAGTAAATTTATTTTCTTTAAAGTAACGTATTGAGTGTCTAGTTCTACCTTACTGCCCCCACTCTAACTACCCTAATCACTGCAGTACACATCATTTTCAATCAGGCTTTGGGATGTGGGAATACACAGACGCTGAAGTCATCTGAGCTCACGCCGTTCACAAAGATCAGTGTTGCCGTGTCCCCAATAAACCCGCTGACAGCACTGTTTTCTGAGTGCAAAAGGAGAGATGTCACCTAACAAGTGTCACTTCTGCTAAGAGATTATGAGTAGATCGCTCATCACATGGAGGAGGGAGGAAGCACAGGAAAAAAAAAAAAAAAAAAAAATCACACCATCTCCTACCCCTCTGGCTTCTCTACTTGCAAAAAAACCCAGCACCCTAACCTCAATGCCACCTATAACCTTTTCAGCACTGAGTGCACAGAAGGGGCAAGTTCCATGACCAATCAGAGCGGCAGACGGGTTCCACAGGGTCTGAAAGTGACAGTAGCTCGTGTCCCATGCCCCACCTCACTGATCTGTCACTGTTACTTGCCTCGCCCCGCGTGCCCGGGGTACGATGTGGCCCAGGCCCCAGTGAACACCTTTGGTGTCAGTGAGCCCCATGACTGCAGAGACAACACGTCCTCTCTGCAGCCACAAAGGCCATCTGAGGCTCCTGACGAGGCTCTTTAAAACGGCAGCTCTGTGACTGATTGCGGCTATTGTTGCTGATAATTGCCGCCTGCGGCTACTGTATCGGGATTGTGTTTTGGAAATCTGTAAAAGGCGGTTTTATATTACAGCGGCAGCCATCTTCAATGGGCTCGACTTCTTCTACCATATGGGGCGGTAAAAACCGAAACTCGCTCATGTCGCCGATTGACGACGAAGGGACGCTGGTGATAATGGATTGGGGGGGGGGGGGTCACTTTCAGGTAAGCAGGGTCAAGCACAGGCAGTCAACTGGTGAGACGGCATATTCAAGGGAGGGAGACGGGAATTTACCAAGAGCTGACCACAGCATAAAGTCCTGGGGTTCCCTGAGCTCTACAGTATAACAGGACAGGGTCAAGACCCCCAGCTCCACAGCAGCTCATTAGTGACCCTTACAGACGAAAAGTCAGGTGCACACTGTGGAAAACGGCCCCCACTTGCACTTCACTGTTAAACACGCGAGTGCATAACAGTAAACTACGTTCTGCAATCTCTGAAGCCAGCAATCAGCTCTCATGAAGACCCTACAGAAGATCTCATTATGGCATTATTCCAGTTTACATTTTAAATGCCACTTTCCATGACCAACAGTAACAGTCTGTCTTACAAACTACATGATGTCATGAAACCAGTACAGGCTCACTGCAGTGACCTTAAACAGAGTAAATGCATTTTAAAGCAAGGGTTGTGTAAGACAGTAACACGTCCTGCTTTTCAAGCAGTTTACTTAAAAAATAAAATAAAATAAAATAAAATAAATAAATAAATAAATAATAATTTTAATCTAGCTGTTCATGATTTGCCAGGCAAGTGAAGCAGGTGGCATGGGGCAAAGCCACCCAGGGGCGTGAGCCAATCAGGACTCACGTTCTTGGCCTCCAGCAGTTCCTTGCAGGCCTCGTTCCGGTTGCCATGTGAGATGACCTCGGGGTTCACGCAGGTGTGTTCTCGGCTGGATAGGATTGTCATGGGCGTGTCCGTGTACAGGGTGCGCCGCAGCTCCCGCGCTATCTGCGTGATCTGCTTGTGGGTGCGCGTGCCAAAGAAGATCTTGGGGACGGCCTTCTTCGTACCACCGGGATGCCCTTTGCCTTTGGGCGCTGCCTTGGCAGTGGCACCACCACAGTCGCATGCAGAGCAGGGGGCAGGGAGCTACGGGACGGGACGGGAGATAAAGCAGGCGTTAAAGGTGCAGGGAGGGGACAAAGCACATGACCTGTGGCTAATAAACTCCACTGGCTGACAGGCCTGAACTCATCAACCATGCATTTGAGCTAGTGGCACATAAAGAGTAAAGCAGGCCCTGCCTCCCTTTTCAAAATGCATTTCTTCACTGTAGCTCAAATGGGTCGTGCACAGCTTTGAAGCAGAGGCTCTGAAATAAATGCCAGGCAGGTAAGAGTGTTCTACTTCCCAGCCATTCACGCTGATACTATGCTCTCACAAGGGGGGGGGGGTCACCAGGAAACACTTAAAGGCCTGGGGACTTGCAGGGCCCCAACTGTCACACCATTCACTTTAGCATCCAAAAATCTTACAGAACCAACCTGTTACCTTAAACAAACAGATAAATGGATAAAGCTCACGCAGTCGGGGGACTCAGCCAGCCTACAGGTGCGCACATAATAAATCCCTGGCACTGCTTAAACTCCCTCTCAGGCTGCACTTTCTCCTGCAAACAGCGATCGGTAAGATGACCCCTTATAAACAACGGCCAAGTCACGGCGCGTGTTACGCCACAATGCGAGGGATCAAGCTGTCTCTTATTCTCCGTTTTCAGCCGGGCGGCTCGCGTTTCCTGCAGGTCCTCCTCAGCCTCATTCGCTATTAAATATTACAATGCACGACGGAGCGGGACCGAAGAGAAGCCCTTCCCGGGCCGTCACTCAGCAACACAAAGGCCCCACTGACGTGCCAGCTAAACGGGGGCCCTGGAAACCAGGCTTGGGTGACAGGCTTGGTGGGATTGTTACGTGGGCCGGCTCGGGTTGCAACCAGGCCAGGGGTCGGGATCGCGTTACCCACTGCTGCCACAGCAAATAGCCGGACCCAAATATCCTGCCTTGTGTATGGAATAATTACTTATTCATCAAGGCGCAGGGGGACTGTGAATGAGGGCCCTTGTCAGGGGCTGTGCAGGAAACAGCTGACACAAGAGTATCCGTTACGCGCGCCAAGATCGCGGAGCGCAGTTTCGGCCCCGCTTGTATCGTAGCTGCAGAGACACAGACCTCGGAATGCAGATAACAGAGACCAAGGCATTGCTTCTCATCTCTCTCACACACACACACACACACACACACACACACACACACACACACACACACACACACACACACACGCTCTCCATTGCAACTCCAGCCATTGAAGCATTAATTTCACCAATCACAACTGAATCTATATTTCCCTTTCTTGTGAATTGACCCCTTTAGTGAAAGGTTAGGTTAATCCATGCCAGAGAGCGTGGGAACAGCACTGCCTCCACGTGCACTTCTCTTCCCAGGTGCCCACAATATCCTGCAGTGCCAAACTTACTTTCAGCCACATCCAACATACAAGCAGGCCCTTACACAAATCTAACAATTTTATTGAAAACCATTCAAAGTACATGTCTTTTAACTGTGTTGGTTATTTTGGCCCCATAAGATCATTTATAAGTCCAAAGGGCATTATTGCTTCAGTATGGTACAGAGAAGAAAGGCTACAGGTAGCAGGTGTGTAGCATGGCACAATTTTGTCATGTAATGCAGTGCTCATGTGCGATGTGATTGGCTAGGACATTCCTTATCCAGGCTGCAGGTGCCATGTTTAATTTTCCCCAAGTGGAGATGGTGTAGTTTTTTGGTTGTTGTTTAAAACCAAATTCAAGACAGAAAGCATGAAAAACAAGGGTGTTGTAACATCACTATTTCATTTGGAGTGCGCAGGAATATCTGGCGTCAGGAGTGCGAGAAGAAACGGAACGGGATGAAGGAGATCCATGAAAGTTAAGAAAAATTCTTTAAATCCTGCGCCCTTCGTAAACACGTGACAGGAGATTTCCAGCAGCTCGACCAGATGCATATGTGACCAGGTGAGCGAGCCCGCCATCCTCTCCCAGGTGAGGAAGATGCAGCATCGTGTCTGCGTGAAAAGACTCTTCAGACACCACTGATTGTCAGGGACTGCTTTTTTACAGGCGGGGACTCCAAGACACCGGGCCACACCGACCACGGCGGTGCAGGCGGCCAGATAGATGGCCCGCCCGCCATCTGAGCGGGAGGGGAGAGGTCAACGTCTCGGTGCTGTAAAGCGAACACCTAAGAGAGTGAAATCTCACACGCCCGCAGCACACAGGAGGCCACACAGCAACACGGTACACAGGGGCCCGCGGAGGGCCTGGTGCCACAGCCTTGGGCTTGTGCAACGGGACAAAGGGAGGTGGTCTTCTCCTGCACCCTCTGCTGCCCCCTGCCCTGTCCGACCCTGGACACCCCCCCAAAGCACCTGCTTATTGCCCTCCCCCCTCTCACCAACGCACGGTAACCAGCGGGTGAACCCCATTCAATATTTATCCCAGCCTTCACAGATCACTGCAAGGCGAGGCGAACCTCTTAATTAAACTGGAGCTCGCTTCAAAGGGCCCATTCAGGACGTCCGTCAGCGAACGCAGGATGGAAAGCGGTGTCGGGTGGGGGCGCGAAACTCAAGCCCCCCACTTCCACACCCCCCTCTGCCACCAACACCATGAGTGAAAAGGAGCTGGCCCAGCTGCCCGACCCAGGGCCCCCATTGTAACAGTCTGCCAGTCTCCTGGAACGTGTAACTGAAGCCCCCCCCCCCCAGCCCATTGTACTCGTTGTAAGCAATATGTTTTTCCTCTGTGACGGGTGAGCACATTAACACAGATTCCTTTCACCGCAAGGCTCTTAATACCAAGGGTGTGTGTTACAATGCATTTGATTTTGGTGGTGCTCTTGGTACGCCACAGCTGGAAAAAGAAGGTGGGGAAGTCTGGTGTGAGCGAAAGTGCGTTTTCCTGAGAGCGTAACGCACACTTATATAAACAACAATACGGGTCAAGTGTATGAGACGGGCCAACAACACACACACGATGTCACACTGCTGCAAACCACAGCACAGTCAGGGGAAGGAGCTGCTGGATTTACACCTTGTTTCTTGCATTACTTTAGGACACCCAAGGGGATGTCGAAGGCATGGTTTAGCACAGCCCCTCTGTTATCCCCATTGGCTGTCACTCAAACAAGGATCATATCATCCTCACTATTAAGCACGGAACATCTGAGGTGCCTAACGGTCCAGTGACCATTCTCTATCTGCTTAACACACCTGCTACCTCTAGCCTTTCTCCTCTGTACCATATTGAAATAATAATGCCTTTTGGACTTTTTAAAAGTGTCATGGAGCAATAACAATCAACAGAGTTAAAAGGCATGTAGTTTGAATGGTTTTCAAATTCAGCTCCCCAGGTTAAAAGCTAACAAGCTATATGTAACTTGTCTCATGGGTTTCAAAGTACGTCAGAAACAGTTTACATACACTGATGTATCCCAAAGAGCTCTGCGCCATAGTAAGATCAATGGCACCATCTTCTGGTTATTTGAGCATTTGAAAAGGCAAAAAAAAAAAAAGTTCACATAATATTTTTTATTACTGCCACAACGACACTGATACATCCCTCTAGTGCTTTTTTTTTTTTTTTTTTATTTAGAGAAAAAAAATTAATTAATTGTTTTAGTGCATAAGTGCAAGACATAAAGCGGACTGTAATGCCACCCAGTGGATCAAATGGCATACTGCACTAAGGACATTTAACACACACACACACACACACACACACACACACACACACACACACACACACCACTACACTGGTGTATGTCGAAAGCCTGTATATAAAAAAAAAAAAAAAAAAAAAAAAAAAAAAAATTTTGAATACTGATTGTTCCACAGACTCAAAAATGGGTTGCTCCAGAACATCCTTGATATAAAAACACTGGATGCTCACCTCACTGGAGCAGGTTTGGGGCTCAGCCTCCTGGCTTTTCCTCTCCAAATCATCACCATCATCAATGTACACCGCTCCCTGCTCAAGACACCTCCTCTTCCTCCCCTATGGAAATAAAGAGGGTTTTTTTTAAATGATGCTAAGACAGCTGGTGAAAAGCAGGTGGTGCAGGACAGTGCAAGAGAGCAGGGATACAGTACAAAGGCACCTTCTGATCTACAGCAGGGGTGCGGATCCGCTTCCTGTCTGCCTGGAAATCATCGTCCGGGCCCGCAGTAAGTGAAGTGCGCATCTTCTCTGACAACCGGGAAGACACAGTGCTACCCCTGGGCTTGAATTCATCTGGAGGAGGAAAAACACTCAAAACACTCTCATTATGCCAACATCTGTGGCATCCCCAAAACATTTGTGGCCTGTGGCACATGCCACAGTGCCCCTCCCTTCATATGTTGAGCTGGCTGTCTAGGAGGCGGGCAACCTGATGATTTTTGACACAACAAGAATTCTGCAGGTGTAAGGACACTTGTTTGGAATATTTATTTTGGAGTTGACAGTGTAGTTGAAAAGATCTTGAAATTTAACAGCACTGGATATTGATTTCAGAGCAATTTAAACTGATTAAACGTATTAAAATGCTACTTAACCATGAAATATCTTGAAACAATGTCCGATGCGCTTTAAAAAATAGCACCATTTATGTTATTGTCTCAAAATATGTACTTACAACTTTTAGACCACATCACCTTCCCCTACCCATTACGCTCAAAACCTTTTAAGAGGGTATAGAAAAGTCACCTGGAAGAGATGAGACACACTGAGGGGAGGGCTCTGTGTCCTTGCCAGTGAGGTCCACAATGGGCGGAGCCAAATCTCGGCTTCCTGAAGGTCTATTGGACGCAGGGTGTCCGGGGGCATGGCAGGCACACTGGCACGGCATCTGGACCTGTGGTTTTTTGCACTCCCCTGAGGAGCTCTGCTCCTGTTCTGCCTTGTCTGGATGAAACACCACACATTGGCAGGTAAGTTAGGCAACATGCAGCACAGGCACGGCTACGCACTGACACGCTTCCTAACGGTTAATACTTGTAATGCAGAAGAAGAAAAAAAATAATTATAAAATAAAAAAATAATAATAATAAACAAGTTTGACAAAGGAAATAAATGAGGCAGGAGGAAAATCTGGGAAACAACTGGTGTGCATACGTAATATTTAATCAAGAAACACGCCTGAAGACTGAGAGATGAAGAGGACAGTGGCTGAGCAACACGCGAGGAAGACATGAGCACGAAGAAGACTCTGTCACTCAGAGGTATGCAGGAAAAAAGACTCAGCTGAGAATGGTACCATGCTGAGCCCGCTGCCAGGCCAGCGCGGAGCAGAGCAGTGCCAGGCTCTTTCCGCTACCCGTGGGGCTCTCCAACAAACAGTGCTGCCCATGGTTCAAACCCCGCACAATCTGCAGGGGCAGAGAACCAGCAGTCACACACACATACACATGGTCTCAAATGTATTATTAACATTCTTAGCACATTGAGTACTTCTGATTAAGCTGCCATGCTCTGTCCCTGTATGCGTGTACTTACCGAGTTCATCATTGCCAGTTGAGATGGATATGCCTTGCACGGGAACTGGATCCTTACTCCTCCTATTGTATATTCAACCGCAACCGGGTCCATGACAACTGGCAGAACCTTGTAAACGCGGCGGGGTAAAGTGTGAAAGACTAACTGTGACAGGAGAATCAGAAACACATTCTCCAAATTCATTATGGTATTCAAGTCTATTAAACATTTTATTTATGGTTCTTACAGCATCATTATCAATTTACTGGACAATTTTAAATGTATTCATTCTTGAAAAGTCTTATATTTACCTCTGCTCTGAAAAACTGCAACTCAGAATTCTAGATCTTTTATGAAATTCATTCAAATTAATTGCTAAAATCAGTGAACAGCACAACACAAACAGGTGAAAACAACAAAGACTACACAACACCGAAAAGTGTCCACTGCAGACAGCACCTGTACAGTCAGCTGGAACCCTTTAAAAAGAAGTCTGCTTTGTGTTTCCTTGCACGGTGATGCGTCACATACAGCAGACAGGTCAAAAACCTGAAGGCTGAAAACCGGTGTAGGAAAGATCGATGTTTCGGCGCTGTATGAGGTAACACTGGCTAAAAATTGAAGGCACGCCTCAATCATTATGAAAATAATGTACAGTATTATTGCGGTTATCTTTTAAATGGGAATAGTGTGTTCTCTTGTAGATTAAATGCTGCATAACAAACCTACTGGATATAAAATATAATCGAACACAGGTTATATTTATACTGTCACGCTAGTAAGCAAGTTCACACAACTTATTTAAAATACATGATTTACCCAGGAAGCATTTGGCAACTTAAGTGCTAACTAGCTCGCACTGAATAACCCACACATATAGCGTGTTGAACCTTTCGGCATCAGTGTTTTCTATTATTTATCAGTCGTCTCAAAACACAATGGAAAATACAAAGAATTACCTTTCTGTGAGCAGCAAAAAATTCGACATACACACAAATGTCATCAAATTTCCCGCCCTGGGGTGACGTATATAAACCAATGAGAGAGAAGGAAATGTTTATGTCCTCTATCGTCACGAAGCTGTATCCAATTAAAAAAGCGGATATATCAACCAATAGGCAACGACTGTTCAGCGTTCAGGAAGAAACAGTGAATACCGGGTGGGGGGGGCGGGGGGGGGGCGGGGGGGGGGGGGGGGGGGGGGGGGGGGGGGGGGGGGGGGGGGGGGGGGGGGG
>JABJVR010000083.1:539414-567014 GCA_025773905.1 Chitala chitala
CCAATTGTCAACGACTTTTTTGCGTTAAGGAAGAAAATGTTTATACCGGTTACCCCCCCCCCCCTTTCCCACGAGATTAGCACGATTCGTGTTCCTGAAATTATACAGTCCGCGGACCACTTTTTACAAACCAAATCCAAGATTATTTGGATAAATTGCGCTCATTTATAAATCAAATAAATATGACCGAATTAAATTGAATGAAAAGTGATCAACAGTAAACGTGTAATTATTCTCTGTCTTAAAAATCGTATATTTTGTAGATGTTCAGCATTCATACAATATTCTTGCATATGACCCAACCATCATAGACTAGATTTTTTAAAAAGATGACCGCTTTGAAGCACCGTCTTAAATCATTGGATGTTGGATCATTTATACCAAGTTAAGTTTTAACCCACAGTTAATGGCTAAAATAGTGTTAGGCACTCAATTACTGAAAAGGGACTGGACCAACCAATGGCTTTAGTGATTAAGAAATAACTATCGACAAAGTCCGGTTAAAGCGAAGCTGAAAAATGCGTAGCGGCTCAGATTCAGTGGGTTTGTAAATCTTAAGACTTTCTTCAAGAAACACAACACGCAATCCCAGGTGATGTGCTCCAATGAACGGAATGGCATTTACCTCGAGTACAAAGCAGCGTGATTTACCATAGCCTGAGGCTAAATTCCCTGTGGTAAAGTTCTTCTAGTTTGAGTTTACAGGATTTAAAATTTGTTTCGATTTTCTTTTCTAAAGACGTTTAAATTAATGGTAGCACGCATCGTATTTATTGTAGTCCATGTTGATTATTTTTAATTATTATTATTTTTTTGTAGTCTATAAATGTTCGTCGTAGTAACTTCTGCAAATAAAAGATGTAATTTTCAGTGTTTCTAGTGACAGTTCACGTTTGTCTTTTTTACTGTTAATTTCTCCAGACCCTCTCCATGTGCATTTCTGCTCAAAATGAACTTTGTTGAGCACATCGCTTACATGCAGTAAAGGCAGAAACCTCCAGATGTGTTCTGGATTAGAATAAATCTAACCTTGGTTTTGTTTCTCTCACGTCACAATCTCATGTAGCAAATTAAAGTACCAGGATTAGCGGAAAGGTGACCCACCAAGCAAGTATTACTTAGTACGTAGCTTGTTAATTAATTAACCCAACCAATTTTTAAACGTCACTTTAAAAAGAAAGAGAAAATGTCTGCTTCTCAAAGGCATTGACACATAAAACGGAACAGTGAAGTTATGGAGGCAGACTTGACGGTAAACAGAACATCTCCATGACCCTGGACGGTGTGCTGGCTCTGTTGCGACTGATTTTAAACAAAGGCATTATCTGGATGCAACCAAAGTTCATCTGTTGTTACACATGTTGATCGATTGGCAATTTAAAGGCACCTTAAAAGCGCGGACTGTGGTTTCCCTCCCTGCCCCGTAACATTAAAGTCTGCATTATTTAGCTGACATTTGTTTGCTGCTGGAGCATCCCTTCTCTCATGCACGTAATGAGTTTGCGCCACAGCGGAAGAGCTCAGCCGCATTCCCTTGCTTGGGCTTGCTGTCTTCTCATTGGCTGAGAAAAGGCTGAGCAGAATATCGAGTCTGTTGGAGGGGATAAGGTTTTAATCAAAACTGAAGTTGCCTAGTGCCAGGCGAGCATGCTGTCTCAACCGAGGTGCCCTGATCTGTCATTATTTACGCTGATTGCCCCCTTAACACTGTCTGGTGTCATTAGGACTCAATTTGTCTGCAGGATGTGCGGTGTGCAGTAGGGGAAGAGACTGAGTTAAGCTAATAGAAATGAGATTGAATTTAGCCGGCAGACACATGATTGAGCAGGGGGGAAAAAGTGCGGCTCTGACGTTTTCGGTGTTTCTTAGCCTTTGACATTAACGTGGGTGTCAAATACGCGGCATTGCATGTCCAGCACAGAAACATGACATTGTGCCTGACACCTCAAAACTAGTGAAAGACTAGCACTGTCAGGTGTCTGGTCAGACGTGTTCAAAAGGTACGATGCTTTGGTAGCAGTTTTAATATGATTAGATGAACTTGTTTTCCTCAACACGTCCTTTTGCTTAGATTTAGTGTTTTGCACGTGTTGTTTTTCTGGTCCTCGTGCTGCCCGACAAACTTGCATATGGTTGTGGTCCATTGCAAATAAGCCCCCCCCCCCCCATCAAAGTCATGACTAACTGAAAATACAGTGTCAGGTTGACAGCAGTAAACTCAATATTTATTAAAGTAGGGGAGCCCAATCTGGGGGGGGTAGTGAATTTTGCCACATGCCTAACTAAAGGTGGGTCGTGCAACATGTAGTCCATGGTAGGTCTGGGAAATACATTTTGGCATGACTTCTACACAACACCTTTCCCCAATATACACAGTTGTTCCTGTTGTGTTTGGCCCTCAGTCGAAAAAGTGATGTATATTTTTATATTTGTGATGTATATTTTTATGTATATTTATTATTGTATTTTATTTATTTTTAATTCCTTTTGAGTACAGAAACAGACTGCTTGATTTTCATTGTCATAAAATGACAATAAAGAATCTTAATCTTAATCATAATATAGTGTTACATTTCATGCTAATTAGACTCTTAATCTATAGAGTGCATTAAGATGCATGACACTAATGTACCTGCTTGTATACATACTGCTAAGACAAAATAATGGCACCACATACGTTATTCTTTACCTTGTACTGAGCAAGTAAGTATAGCACGTGCAGAGACATTGGGTGCACAGATACAGACGCAGGTTAATATTCTGACCCACAGCACTTATGCAGCACTTAACATGTAATTACTGTCTGGCAGCTGCAGCACCACATGCTGCGTCACACTCTGCTCCCTAATAATATTAGCTATCATACTGAGGACTCGCTGACAGGACAGCCATGTCCATCGTGACCCAGAAAGCTGGCATCCGGTATTATCCTGGGCCTGGTTGATGTCAGGTTGAATGCATGTGTGTCCATGTACAGGCTGGCTAGGCAGGGGGCTGTGCTTGATTGCTGTGGCCAATGCTTCATTGACAACGTAGATAAAAGGGCGTGGAGCAACCCTAGCAACTTGGGGAAAGGTGACATTGCCCTAATAGGCTCCAAAGCTTCTGAAGGGTCTCGCTCACCATGAGAGCCACGGACTGCGGTCACCTTCATCAGCCGGTGTGAGCGTAACGCCAGTCCTGGCACGGCCGGAGCTGCTGGCTTGGCATTGTTATCTCGAAAGTCAGCTTCTCGCTGACGGCGCAATCTTGCCACCCCCTTACCCCCCCTAACCCCGCTGGGTGCAGAGAGAGAGAGAGAGGGAGAGAGAGAGCTGGCCAAGCTGTCGCAGTCAAGGCCCTGGAGAGTGGATCGGGAGCGCGGCTGCAGCCGTGACCCTCGTCTCGCAGGTCGGTGTCCGCTCCGGTGCAGAAGCTGTTCAGTCACACCCTGATGCATATCACGGAGTGTGACAGACGCAGCGAATCCCTCTCACACAAGGAGCTGAAAGATTCCGCTTTGCCATTTGTCCTTCACCAATGATAATTCAACAACAAGGTAAAAAGGGAACTTTTTTGACCTTCCTGCAGTGCAACATTCACCTGAGCCGTAGTAAGGCCGCTATGGTTTATTTGATGTGCAGTGTGACACTAAAGGTCTCCTTGGGTCCTGGCATGGCTGCAGTTCTGCTGATTGAGTCCTCCCTCTGGGGGATACCCACAAAAATGGCACACCTCATTATCCAGGTAGGACCACTGTGTGCAAAGGGCAAGACATATGACAGGCTTTGAAACTGGTGTAACCTTCAGCCCAACGTGCCCCTTGTGATGCGAACCCTCCCCCTGCCTGGGGTTTGTCCAGAAGAGCTGAGCCATGTCTAGGAGACTTACCATTGCCTTCCTCAGAATCTCCACGATGCCGCTGCAGCCGCCGCATGTTTGTGCCTGCAGTCAGGTTGCTATAGCAACGAGTGGGGTCGAACAGTGGCGCGCCAGGGTACTTATGTTTTCCCTGACTTCGAACAGAGAAAGCAGAAACCTGGGTGCCCATGGTCATGTGATCTCGCTATGTAGGTCGCTTGCCAGACAGCTCCAAGGTGTTCTCAAAAAAAAAAAAAACGTAGTTGTGTGCTCTCTGGATGGAAGAAGTTCTGTTGGTCCTTTCAAAGGGACGGATATTTATGCTGCCATGTCTTCTACCATGTAGATTTGCTAGAAGGGCCGCATGCCACCCAGTCTGATATGTAAATCCTGCCGGATTGTGTCAAGGTGCTGGGGAGAATCCATTATTATGGTGATCCCCACTCTCCACGATATAATTGCACCTTGAAAATATGCCCATAATCCAAGGATTAGAAACACTAACATGCTTTAGGTGCAGTAAACCTCATTTTAAAATCACTTAATGCTGTTTCATAAATGACATTACTTGTGTCTGTGATTGTGTTGAATTCAAATGCTAAGCTATTTCACAAAAAAAAAAAAAAAAAACAAACTCAGAGAATTTTTTCTGTGAAAGTTTGCGTTCACAGATTTCATCCTTTCCGTTTTCAGTAACCACTTCCTCGTTTGGGGCTGCATTGGCTCCACGCCCCCACCATGGGTGTGAGGCAGAGCGAGACCCAGACATCACAGGGCACCGGCGCACAAACACAGCCAAACTCCGAAGGCAAAACGGACACATCGATTCACATGTAAAGCGTGCCTCCGGTGAGAGTGCATGGCCAGATTCAATCACATGTTACTGGAGCTGTAGGGTAACAACTCTACAAAGTAAAACCAGCACAGTGAAATGGAGTCTCAGATGGTCCGTTTGATTTCTGTTTGTTAAACTGACCTCACTCGGAACCGATTTAACTTTTATTTGGAGAAACTTGCACACTCTCATTTTCTGCGCTAGTCTGGACAATGAGTATCAGGAATATACAGAAATTCAGGCAAATGTATAAAGAAAACGTTCATAGTTGTGTTGTTCTTAGCTGACAAATGGCTGTAAACCTGTTTAGCCCCTTTCCTTGGTGCTTTGTTATAGAAAGTGTAAGAAAAGTCACTTTGTTAAGGGTCTGACATATGTCCATAAGCCTGCACATGAAATTAAAAAACTTAGTAACTTAGTGGTCAACACCTACCTGGTCACAATAAGTGACTCTAGGTGGGAAACAGAAGGCTGCTGTTATAACAGAGGTGGCATCCATATCAACATTTCCCAAGTGCTAGTCTGCACACTGCTATTAGTGGGCACAACCTTTCTGCCCATCCATGAAAAAGTGATGAAAAAGTGATGAAAAAAAAAAATAAATTATATATATATATATATATAAAATTTATTATTTTTTTTAAGTATGGAACTAATAGTAGCCACAGATTGTGCATTTACTCATCAGTTGTGGAGAAGTTTATTAAATTCTGCTGTAATATCAGAAGTTTCGTTTTATTTTCTGGGAGAAAAAAGGTTGAGAAATCACTGGTTAATAGCATGCAGATGGTAAAGGTGCTGGAGACCGTCCCCGGCTCTGCAAACAGCACCCCTACAGGCTCAGTTGCACCTACAGTATAGACACCTAATGGCAATGGTGTGGTTTAGTAAACTGGATGACACTAATTCATGCATCAGACTGAATGGAGTCAGGGGTCACACTGAGACATGGGGTGGTACAAAACTTTAGAGCATGTTGGGCAGATTGTTGGTTAATGTGTATTCATATGTTTTTAAATACACTGGCTTACTGCCGAATCTTCAAACCAGTATGTATCCATAGCTAATAGCTAAAGCACTATGCTGACAAACCAGTAATTTTATCAAACTAAAACATTTGTATTCATAATACAATTGTCATCAGTAAATAACAGATATTCCAACAATGTTAACACAAATGTGCCAGTTAAAATTTTAAAAGTAACCAGTATGTAAGTCATCAAACCCATTTATAATCGCACGGACACCTGCACGTAGCACTAAATCAGGCATCGGTGATTAACAAAATGTGGATTTTATTTTTGCTTATTTGTGTCCTACATTGTACACAGGATCCAGGTCCATATGGCCTACACTTAACCACATTACAATTGCTTCATCACTGCCTCACAGACTTAACTAATGTAACACATCGCAGTTTCAGAAGTGCACACCGTGAGGAACCCCATCTTAGAAGAGGAACGTCACCCCGTGTTCTCCTAGTGTCCCACACAAAGCTGTGATGAAGTGTGAGGTATGGGCACATTTCCTGTGGTGAATCGCACATGCTGAAACACAGTGAAAACCAGACCAAGCGAATAAGCTTCCCTCGTAGGTGTAATGGGAAAGTGACTGGCTTGCAGTGTGTGGCGTTCAATACTGCTGCTCTACACACACACACACACACACACACGCACGCACGCACGCACAAAAGCGATTCCTGTGATAGTGCTTTACCTTGCCAACACATCACAGGAAGACGCAGTCATGCAGAAACTCTGCTCGGACCACAACTGGCCTTTTCACCTTAAAGGAACAGGCTGTGTTTTCTGCCTTGGGTTTAATGTCTTACACTTCTTTCACTTATCCAGCCAGCAATGGCCAAGTCACGCAACATCACGTGGACATAATACATGCAGCACACAAAACCACAACATTCTTTCTTCTTCAATGTCTCTCTTTTTACCTCTTTTCAAACCTGCACCCTCCCTCCCCAATGGATTACAGTAGTGTCAATGTCTGGATAGGTAATGTCACTCAATCTCTATTGTGGGTGTTTACTCATGAGAGCCAATGGCCCTTGAAACCTATGGTGATGGCCCCTGTTGTAGGTACAGTTACAAACTACTGACCACAAGGCACAAACTCATGAAGTATTATAGAGTGCCGTTGCACTGGTGAGATGCAGAATTAGTTCACAGCTTATGTGTATCTTTTCCTTGTATTTACACATTGCCCTCTCACAAAGCCACCCATTCAGCGAGGCGCGCATTTTGCAGCAGTGTTATGACTTCAATTGACCACTTGATGGCAGTATGACACAGTCAAGTTTGTTTGTCTTGTTTCTTCCTTTGTTCTCTTGCCAATATCTGTGTTATGCTGTTTTTTCCATAATGTCTTGGAAAAAAAAAAAAAAAACGTATCCTCGGGTTAAAATAAATAGCCTTTCACAGTTAATTTAATTGAGTTTTTTTTCTCACATAATCTACTCAGAGGTAATTCCGTCTCCGTTTCTGTTACAAACAAGAATAACATTGCTCCTGTGACTGGTAGCCACGCAGGAAGAGACAGACTCCAGTTGACTTACACAGTCAAGGTGCTGTTTAATCCACTTACAAAAACACCTGTTTTCATCAACCCTTTCTGTAACTTCAAATGTCCAGAACCCTGTTGTTTTTCTTCCCAGAACTATGGATTGAAGTTTTGTTCTGTTTTTTTTTTTAGTTTTAATACGAACTTAATAGACATCACGTCAACCAATCAACAACAATATGAAAAAGCCAGGCGCAAAGGCACCCCAGAATGTTGCCAAAACGCTGGGGGAATGTAAGCAAAGTGCTGGGTTTTCTGCATGTCATTTGTACGGATGGATCGGCTGTACGGACACATTGCCTTGTAGTGATACCTCACCCAGAGGCTTTGTTTTGTGCCTAGCCCAAGCTAACTTCTTAATCATCGCCCCTCCTGCTGCCAGGCCACACCGAGCACGTGCGAGGTTCTGTCGTCTTTTTTTTTTTCTTTTTCACAGCCTCTGTGTCTTACCAGCTGCGTGACCTGCGCCCCCTGCCAGGCTGGCCAGGTACCCCATGCCGACGTGTTTAATTGTGTGCGTCTCCAGGACGCCGCGAGGCGCGCGTGTTCACGCTGCGCAAGGGGAGCGAGGGGGTGTAGCCGCTGCTCTCCTCCACGTCTTCCCACACGCCCCGGGTCACCGGGAGCGACCTGCTGGTCACCCTGCTGGTCCTGATTCGGCCCAAAACACCCCGCCTTTGCCGGCAGCCTGCTTGTCAAACCGTTGCCAGGATACTGATGTGTCAGTGATTTGTTAGGCATTTGAATAATGGCGGCCTAATTTTACACAATATACCCAAAAGTATAAATATACTGTAAGTAAATCTCATTCTTGCTTCCCCCTACCGAATCAATAATAAACAGCTATAAGAAAAGCCTTTTCCCCCCTCACCCTCCCTAACCCATTCAAGTTTATCCTCCATGATATTTTGAGAGGTCATAATTGAGAAGTGATATTGGCTGTGTACTGTTCTCTCTCCTCTCCTCTTGTCCATTGGGCCCCCCCCCCCCCAAATGTCTGGGATTGTAAATAAGGCTGGGTGTGTGAGAATCTCATTACCGGGGCACAGAGCAGCTTTCCCTGGGAGGATTGGGAGAAAGTGGAGTGGGGCGTGCGACCGGGCCACGCTCGGCAGTAATCAGGGCCCCGGTGATGGAGAGAGAGCCGACCAGCTGGGCTCCTGTTTGGACCTTCAATTTCCTGCACGGCCCGTCCACTCAAGTGTGTAATTACTAGGGGGGGGCTGTCGTGGAGGTGTGAGGCCTCCTCTGAGTTACACGCCCAGCAGCCCCCACCACCTCCCCTTTTGTCGTCTCCCTCAAAACCCCAGAGCAGGTTTGCGTCCAAGACAACCCCCCCAGCACCCCCTACTCGGACTCCGTGTAACACCCTTTCATCAACACTCCTACGCCTGATATTTTTATGGGCTTCATTTTTCATCCAGTTTATCAGAGTTTCACTACATTACAGTATTTGCGAAAATGCAGCAGTGGTTTTTTCTTGAGGGATTAACTTTTGACCATATACACCGCTGGTGTATGATATTGTTTTGTGTGTCTTCTATCACCGACAATTTAGTTTCTTACATATATCTAAGGTCAAATGTACACTTAAAGATTAAAAAATAATTATACTATCCCTTTTAATACAAAAATATTATTATTATGGGTTGCTTACTAATGTCAGTGAAGATGAATGTTTCACCAGAGCCTTGCGTGTTATGTGTAGTTGCTTAGGAGCCCTGTACAACTTTTATTGCCTACCTTTAGGTTGTCGTTTATCACATCACTGCTTAACACCCCTTCAGCTTCAGCCTGGCGTTTGTGGCACAACTTACCCAGGTCATCGTCAATGGAAACACGTCTACAACCTGAGCATGCCCCCTGCTGGTTGGGGGCAGACATAGCCACTAGCCCATGTGCCTGCTTATAGACAGTACCTCAAGTGATGCTGAATGGCAGCTGGACTTGCTTGGACACCTTGAAGACATTCCACCTCTCATCCGAAAGGTTTCTTCATTTCAGAAGACTTTACTCCTCTCATCCAAAAGGTTTCTTCAACTCAGAACTGAAGAAGCCTTTCAGAGATAACCATGACCTGGATGACTGAGAACCTTCACAGATATAGACAGTACTGTTTTCCCTGCTTTAATTAATGGATCCTCTCACTCTTAGGTCCTGGGGTGCCAGACGTTGGGGGCTGGTTCTGCATCATTTTTTTAACAAAAAAAAAAAAAACCTTTCAGCTTTCTAAGCTAGTCTCCTCTCCTTCTTTCCCCTGTCAAGACCACAGCAGCTTCAGCCTAGCGACAGACCTGGCTGCAGATGAAGCGGGGGAGTGGTGATGTTTTTCCCCAGAACTTGCACGCGAACTCTTTGTTGTAGAAGAAAGGCATCTTGTAAGCACGAGTGAACCAAAGCTGAGACGAGGCCCAGACAGGCAGGTTGGGAGTAGGGGTGGGGGGTGGGGGAGCTGCAGACTGAAGATTCTCCCATGCACACCCCGCTTCATTTGCCCAGATGTTAACTGTGAAGAGCATCCGGATGTGGCTTGTGTTAATTGCCGTTAATTGATGTAGCAGCACATCGAATTGTAAGTAACGGCGGGGTGTTTAATGAGACTGGAGGTGGGAGGACGGAGTGTGCCAGTCTGTTTGAGATCATTTGGAGCCGTGCCGCCGAAATGCGGCGCTCCATGTGGGCAATTGGACAGAGCCCGTCTCCAGGTCCCCCTAGCAGCGGGGACTGGTAGGAGGCCAAATCCTCCCTCACGACACATTTCTCCTGGTAGGGAAGGACCCTTAGGAAACAATCTCGCCTGGAGGCAATGTGGATTGTTCCACTTCATGTTTTAATAGGAAACCCTTTAACAGGAATAAGTTGAATAGCGCGTAAGATACTGCTATATGGCTGGCGATACACGAGTCCATCACTGATCGTGTTTGGACGGTGGCTGTCATTGGTTTTGGTGCTGTAAACTGAGTGTGAATTTGTACAGGGGCCTTTTACCTTTGAAACTATCTGTTATCATACTAGCTCCACATCCAGGGAGGTTCATCTTCCACTCCTGTGTTGACACCATTTCTGTAACAGGAACCTGTAACAGCAGTCTGAGGGCCAGGCACACCATGGTTGTCTGTCCAGTGTTTTGCCAGTGCCAGAAATGACAGAATGCAGCACAGTGACATAAAGAAACCAGTATGTAATTTCATCTAAAAAGTTTCAAACATTTTTTTTTCATTCCCTTGAAGAGAAGCAAAATTCGGTCACAGACCTCTGTCTTTCATGGTCGGCCCTAAACACGGCACATAGAAAGTGAGTTTCACCTCATTTTTTACAGGTTATTCGCTTACCTTCTGAATATTCCCAGTTTTTTTTTTAGTTTCATCTCACAACTAGTATACTGTGCTTTTGAATACTCCATCCCTTTCCATCCTTTCTTTTCTGTCTTTTGGTCTCTGTCCTGTTGCACATTACTCAGGAGCACGACCTCATTCAACGCGGGCAGCAGAGCAGCAGCTCACGTGTCGAGAAGTTCCAGTTCACGTAGCACTGGCCTCTGATCCTTGTGGGTACCAAAAAAGCACTCCAACACAACAGAAGCTTTGGCTGACCAGCCTTGGAAACCCAGCTGCGTCTCAGATCGCAATGCTGTGTATAGCCCTATGTGCAGACATGATGCGGCCCCTTTAGATATGGGTTCTTGAAACTACTTCAGTGTGGAGGTCAGTGATCATGCTGAGTGGTGTCTAGTTTAGGTCTTGTATCTTCAGTTGGGGGGGGGGCATTTTGGAGACCAAATCGCAGCAAACCACCAAAAGCACCCCCTCACGTCACTGAACTTAATGATTGACACAAAATGGAGAAATCCATATCGCTTGTTCGCTGAACTGCTTTAATCAGATACATAAAACTGATACAAACGGTCTTTGGCCATCGTGCGGAAAGTACTGTGTTCTTAGCCGTGTGCTGATGTTAGCGCATTTCCGCGCCGCGATTTACGACCAGGGCCCATGAAACGTCTGCACCATCGAGCCGACGTTTGAACTGTGTGCACCGAATGCGCTTCTTGGGGGGAGGGGGAGGCGTAATTCTTAACGCAAGATCTTGAAAAACTGCTACCATTGGCCAGCCAGCAGGTATTAATGCACCCTGAGGGGCTGGCAGAGGGTACGGTTCCCCTCTCTGTCATCCATGACTGTGAACACGGACCCGAGGCTTGTGGAAGTTTATCGCAATGCTGCTCACACAAAACACAGCTCATTTCTCTCCGATGCGTATCATTTCGACTTCTGGACACAATGCGCACCAAGGGGGAATCAGTAGGCGTCAAAAACCAAGGGACGTTATTGGCGGGTAATATAATATAGGATATATGACAACAACACCTACACAGGCCTTAGAAAATTGGGCAGTAATTTGTAGTTTTTTAATCAACAAGCTCGCCATTCTGGGGCAAGCAGAGAGGCGCTGACAGGTAATGGTTTCCTGTCAGGCGTGATTGGTTGTTACATGTGCCGTATTTTCATTACCCATCTATTTTTAGCTTTTGGTGCTGTGAGAGAGAGCAAATGTGATTTGTTTCTTTTTCATTTTGCATCAACGTCCCCTGCTTCTCATCTGTATCTGCGTGTTATCTCTGCTCTGGTGTTTATTTCCATTCAGCATGTTTGTCCGTTTTTTTTTTTGTGGTTATTCTGGTTTAGAAGCACTGTTTTCTTAATCCTCTGGCCCACCACGCACAAAATTATTCTCATTTACTGGCAGATTAGCATGCGATTGGCTGTACTTATTTAAATCTCGGAGCAGCTTTGCTCTTATCGGTTCTGGGAAGTGGGGAAAACAAAGAGTTGACCAAGGACATTAGCATTAGCATTAGCAGGACCACCACCGCAGGGGTGTGATATGGAACTGCAAAGAAAATGGCTATTTTATTTGCATGCAAAAATGTGAAGCAGTTGCAGTAATACCTAGTCTACTATACACAACTGGCATACTGAAATAGCCTGCCCCATCTCACCTCCTCACCTCCTACCCATCTAGTTTCCAAGCATCGGATCTGGATCCAGAAGTACTTAGCTGGGGAGGGGGGGGCACCGCCTGAGTGACCCATATGTCCCCACCACCATTCCTCCATGCCCTCATCGTCACCCTGTCCCTACGGCTGCTTCCTTACATTTTTGTTCAATTTTTTATGACGATATAAAAAAAAAACACTGAAAAGAAATCACCATTGTCCTTACTACGCCTCACTGCCCAGTGAGAAACTAAATCACATTTCCGTGAGAATGCACGTGACAATATATTTTTTTGCGTATTTATTAAAGGAAGAATGAAATAGAAAGATACAACTCCAATATATTGTACAGTGTGGGGTGACTTAAACCAGAAGCCAAGGCTGTTGACCCAGAATGCACCAGGATATTGTGCAGCGAGCGTGAGACAATGACTTGACGGCACCATGAGGGACACGGTGTTCTGCTCAGTCTCCTGGCAGCACACTCCCGCGGCTACACACGGCGAGCTGCCGAGGACTGCAGCTTGTAGCAGAAATGACGTTCCCCACATTAACCGGCGAAGCGCACGTGTTTACACAGTGGCCAACAAACATAAGGTTTTCTAGAACGTTGGAAATGATTAAGCTGATGTCTTGTTTATTACTAAGAGTGCTGTGATCAGACATGCACCGAGTAGAGTCGATTTTAAAGCAAGGACATGACATCAGTGTGACACTTCGGCAAACGTGTCACACTTTCTGCAGGACCCTGTTGTTTGTGAGGGCAGCATGACTAGTTGGAGTAATAAAAGCTATAATTATAATTTACTATTAATGTGTGAATGCTCTTCACTACATGGCTGGTTACGTATATTCTGCCTGTTTGAGTACAGAACATTGTGCTGTCAATCAATGTGGTATGTTCTGCTACACAGTAGCACAGAATTTCTGTTTCTTTACATTTTGATAAACTCTTCTGGTTGTTTTTTTTTATCTGCATAGTGACAATGTTATGATGTCAATGCTGACTGTATGTAAGAGCATTTGTCTGTTCCATGTTTGGCACAGTCTTAGCTTAGCAACAGGGGACAGTTAAGCCAAGAACCTAGGTGGGGCGTCTTTAAGTAACGCACAAACCGCAGAGGTAGGGAGAGGTGTTGGCGGAGGGGACAGGGGGTAGGATGAGAGTGAAGGTGCTCTTGGGCAGTCATTTTGGGAATGCAGTTGGTTGGTCTTTAGCTCCTCCCACTGAACTTCTCCAAATGCAAATGTATCCCACCTCTGAGCTGCAATTGCTGGGGATTATCCACCCCATAGAGACGATACCCCTCCGTAGCTCTTGGTTACTGATAACTGCTGTGCCTTTGGACTACCATACTCTCCATAGTCTATGTAAAGAACAGTGTTGCATGGGGGTTGGTAGGGCAAAGGGTGGGGGGGGGGGGGCATGCATTGATTGTGTGCAGTGTGAAGCCTTTCCACGAGCCCTGGTGTTTAAGTGACTTGCACCTCACGGCCAATGTGTCCATGACTGAAGAAGTCTCACTTACAATGACGCTGTCTGGACTGAGTCGAACACACTCACGCTGTGGTCCAACGTCATTACCACTCTGGCCATCTCCAGATTTACTGCTTGGGAGCTCAGAGAGATGGACTCGGAGGCATTATTTCCACACAATGAAGCTGCCTGCTTCTCTTTTACATGAACTGACTTATTGCTTTTGCTCAAGAGAGATAATTGACAGGAGTAGGGATGGGTAAGGCAGGTAAAGGTGCCCCCAGGGCTGGAGACAGCCGTCATCAACATTAACCTTCGCTACACAATAGTGGGCTGTTTCCTCTGCTGTCATGTCCCAGAAGTTCTCCCTGCTCTACGCTGGAACACATCAGGCTGATGCGCATGGCTGTGACCCTCTGGTCTAGGTCTCTGACGTGCCCAGCCATGGCACAAGGGTCACAGTCTCCCCCAGTTGTTCCCTGAGGCCTGGACATGTAAGGGGATCTGCAGCGCACCTTGAGAAACCATGCCCATTGAAGCAGCTTCTCGCCACATCGTCAGCATGAGGAACGGCTGTCCTGCATCTGTCAGGAAGTGACAGGGTGCAATATGCCACTGCTCACATCTCATGACCTTCAAACCTTTCTTTCTAGGAGGGAGGCTACCAGTTGCTGTGTAAGGAAAAGGAGAGCAAAGTGAAATATCTTCAACAACCGATCCTCACTGCACCTGGACCGTTCTTGGATCACGCCATTAGTCCAGGAGAAAGAGCATCACGTGTCAACTCAAGAGATCTGAAAGCAAACTGTTTTCAGTTCAGTTTGCTTTCAAGTTTTATACAGCACCTTTCACAGTATAGCTGCCCTAAGACACTTCTGGGAAGAATGATTACATGTAAACTGTTGCTGTTAAAAGTATAAAGCATTTTCCTGACAAATATTTTTTATATCGTGTCACTGTACAAATTAAACAAGTACTTGGCATAATGAAATATCCACTGTTTTCTGTGTTAGCTGATCACCATTTTTTCAGCATAGGAAGGTATACTTTCTAGCAGATATTCTAGTTATAAACAGAAGTGACACTTTTGTGACAAGTCCTATTTCTTAAATATTATTTTTGCTTCATCTCTAAGACAAGCGATTTTCCTCATTATTGTTTTAGCCCTTTGTTGAAAACACAAATGTAGTTTTGTAGCTATTTCTGTAATTCTTTGAACATCGCTGGCTATAATGACTTTGATGAGGAGAAAATAGAACTAAACATTTTAGTGAACACCAAAGGAAATGAGAAATGTAACAATGGTCATTTTCTTCTCCTAAATTGGTTAAATTGCAGAGGACTTGAAATTGTGAAAAGGTAATTTAGAGAGAAAGCAAAGTGTAAATGCCCCCAATCAGGCAAACAGAGATGCGGCTCTAAGCGGACTCTGGCGAGTGGTTGCCGAGAGGCGGCAGGGCGGGGCGATTGGGTGGGCGTGTCTGAACTTCAGCGAGCGGGAGCGCGGCTGCGGCCACTCTGATTAACGGGTTTGCATGTCTGCCCCCCCCACTCCCCCAACCTGCTGTTAAGCTCCACAGTGTCGCCATGACCACAGAGGCATGTCAACGTAACAATCTGCACTGAGTGGAAGTCAGTGTGAACATGCTCACATCCCCAGGATCCCTCCCAAGAATGGCGGCTCAGAGTCACGCCCATGTTGGTGGTAATGAGGGCGTCCTGTTTCGTGTTTTGGGAGTGCAGTAAAGCCCACTGGGAGCACAGCAGCAGAGCTGAAGATGAGCGATCCCCTGGACCGAGGCCTGGCCACCTCATCCTTGTAGACAGCCTCAGCTAGATCCCCTTCCCTGTGGTCATTTCATTCCTTCCAGTGAAGCCAGCAAGAAGGTGTCAACACCAATACAGGCCGGAGGAGACATAATTCCACTTCCAGAGTTTATACTTCTTGCTAGGCACAGGAGTCACGTGAGGCGAAGGGTGGGCTCCACTGTAAGAGGATTAGCGAGTTGAAAAAGGTAGCCGTCACTTAATTGAAGGCTTACCAGCTGCAGAGAAAAAGGCAAACAGTCAAAGTGAAGGTATCCCAGCCCAGAACATTCTGAGGAGGGCCCATTTACCTCAACTCTGTGTGTTCCCCCTCAGTCAGACCCACCCTACCCGCCCGCACACCGCGGTTTATCTCAGAGCGTCAGGGTCTCAGGGATGTTTTACACATTTCATAATTTTAATCTCCCACAGCTTTGCAGAAGAAGGTGCCTTAGATGTGCATTATTCTGGTGCTGTGATCTTCAGCGCCTCCGCTGAATCCTCCACGTGCAGGGCGAGGCTTCTCTCTCGTGTTCGTAAACTCTGCTCGGAAACAGAATGCTGGATTGTTGTGGTTTTGGGCAAAGGAGATTTAGAACGCAGAACCGAATGCACGTTCTCTGGGCGGATTTCCCCCGGCGATATCAAGTCCCCGTTCCATTGACAGACAACACCGTGTTTTTTTGACGTGAGGTACCGGCTTGCACGTTGAAGGCAAGGAAAAAACAATGTAATACAGTCAATGAAAAAGAGTGACATACGAATAAAAAAGGTGAGTAATAGAGAAAGAATATCAGGTAATGCCAGGTAATGCAGGTCAAATTCCTCCTCTCAGTAGGAAGTGAAACCGTGCTATATTAGAGAGCACCAGCAAAGACACATCCCACTACTGAAGACCCGCTTGAGAAAACGGTCTCTTAGCCCACTTTGTACTTACATAAAATAAGGATTTATTTTGCCCACCTCCCCTCAAAATAGGTACATGTGGCCATTGTTTGGTTGTGCTACAGGTAAACAATGGCATCATCTAACACAGCCTGCTAATGACATCTCAGGTAGCAACCCTGCTCGGTTGCTTTCAGTCATGCCGTGCCGCTTGAATAATGAAGGTTATCGACCGAAGGACAACAGCTTGAAAGTCATGCTTTTCGCTGTTCTTCATTCTTCCTCTCTCAGGGAAATCGCAGATGTGGAGCATGGAATCCGTAGTCTGTCTGTGCTGAGGAACCTGGCGGCCGTAAGACGGATGAGCGCGACGCGCCTCTCTGTTTTGCTTTTGAAGCTGCTCGTCCGCAGGTGAAGGGCCGTTGAGAGTTCCTGGCTAATTGCTTCCTAATCTGTGGGGCACACCCTCTCCTAGGGTCAACCCTGTCATGCTGTCCTGACGCTGACAGGATTTCAGAGAAGAGAGGCGCTGTGAGGAGGATCCGGGCAAGCAGGGATGGGTGAAGAGCAGGACCCGTGGCTGTGTTCAGCTCACACACACACGCACACACACACGGATGTGCACACACAAGCATATGCTTATTCTGCTTGTGTGCATAGGCACAGACAGGGGCATGCACGCACACGCTCACGCACAAAGGCACAGATGGGCGTGCACGGACACGCTCACGCACAGAGGCACAGACAGGGGCGTGCACACACACGCTCACGCACAGAGGCACGCACCAGGACCTCTTGTACTCCTCTGCACAGATCTGTTTGAGTTCTTGCTGTTTTGATCTAGACCATCCATTCAGTCCTTTCAGCTGACTGCTTTCATAAATCTTTGCTAAAGCATTTATAAGGCAGCTATTCAGCTATAAATGTAGCACTTCAGTGCCACAGATTTGAATGCAGTGTGTATATAGCATATACTATATTTCAATAAGGATTGTACAAAGTATAGCCATTTTATGTAATGTAAAACAGCGAGAAAGTGTCTAATTACATAGTTTATGATGCAACAGGAAGACTTCAGCTTGGGTTAAAGCCACCAGCTCCGCCCAGGATGTGCCATGTGTAGGTAACCTGCAAGCACGCTTCTGGGTGTCATGCTGCCCGCCCAGGGAAATGCGTCAGGCAGGTAACCAGTAAGTACGCTTATGGACATGGAGCTGCCCCACCCAGGGAAATGCGTCAGGCAGGTAACCAGTAAGTATGCTTATGGACATGGAGCTGCCCCGCCCAGGAATGTGCCGCATGCAGGTAACCTGCAAGCACGCTTCTGGGTGTCATGCTGCCCCGCCCAGGGAAGTGCGTCAGGCAGGTAACCTGCAAGCACGCTTCTGGACGTGACGCTGAGCGACAGGTGAGAGCCGACGTGCCTCTGCAGCTCCCTTCCGCTGACGTCTCTTCGCTGTTTGTCAGTTTGTGTGTCTCAGCTGGATTTGCAGCAGGGATAGGCTTGTGTGCGTGTGCGTGTGTGTGTGTGTGTGTGTATATCCCCTACCCCCCGTCTCTGGGATCTGGATACATAACCGCAGTGCTCCATCTTCCCCTTAATGCCAGGATTACTGCCTTTTGCCTTCATTTGATTAGACAAGAGGAGGCCTTGATTACAAAAAGGCAGATTTGTTTTTCAACCCTCTGAGGTAATCAGCATCCTCATTGTGTCCGTGCTAATTGTGAGGTGTTCCTGTGCCACGCAGAAAGGCCCACCCTCTCGTGACCCCCCCCCCCTTCCTGCACCCACCCTCCTCTGGATTATATCCTATTAAATTAGCCTTTTCCTCTCTAAGTTTTGTTTTTCTTTTTTATTAGCAAAAGAAGTAAAATACATCGGGGAGAGGAAAAAATGCCCTGGCTACGTGTGCCTTCATGATGGGGGGAAAACTGGATTATGACACACGCCCCCCTGCTGCCCTCCCCTGGGCCACCGCTTCCCTGCTGCCTGGAGAGTAGTGGGATGCGGATTGCATTGGAGTTGCGTGGTGCGTGTGGACTGGGCTGACTGCTAAATACAAATTGCTGGGTGCTGGGAGCAGCCCAGCTGGAGATGGAGAAAAGCCTCCCCCCATCGCTGCAGCCGTCTCCCAGTAATGAAAATTACACCAGAGCAGCGCTGTCATATGACCCGCCGCTACAGCCGAAGATGAGCGTGCCCCTTGGGCCCCCCCGGGCAGTCCCATGGACCCCTATCAAAGGAGGACACTTTATCCACACACCCTCCCCCCCCACAGACACACATACCCAGCAGAGCGGTCAGCATTAGTATACGCGCACTTAGTTGACTGTTGCCGAGGACAGCCACACGAGCCTTGACCCATGAGACACACTGCGGGTCGTCTCTGACCTTTGACCTCCGAAACCTGCGAGCTGCTAATCAGAAACAAAGGCAAGCAAATCTTTTATTCATCAATCAGGTGATTTCAGCCTACGGAGGCTGTTTATCAATACTCAACTGTAAGCATTGCCTTTAGAGGTTCGTCGGGAGAATTCTTGGGTCCTTACACGTCCGTCAGTCTGCATTCGAATCCAAGGGGCATCTGTCCCTCTGAATGCAAACGCCAGCTGGTGAGAGACAAGAGGCACTGTTTGTTACATCTGCAGGCAGATAAACTGTTCAGGCAATGCTGATTTAATGTGATTAAACAATATATTTACTACATAATCTCACTAGTAGTTGTTACTTATGGGTTTAAATGGACAGATGGGTACCATTAACATATTTTTTAAGTCTTGAATTTGTTCAGTTACAGTAGCAGCCAGAGACATGGAGAAAAGCAGGATTCGCTGTGAGGGGGGGGGGGGGGTTGTGTCCTACTCTGAGTAGCCCCTCCCTTGTCTTCCCTTATATTTACAGTTGCTAATTGGTGCACAGCATGTTTGCTACAAAGGAATCCTCCATCCACCACTGTCAGTGACCCAATTTTCTGCCATTGCTGGGTAGTTAGCAGCATTATTAGGAGAGCTTTCTGCGATCAGTTTCCAATCTCCTGGATGGCAGGGTGCCGCATCAGGCTAATTTAAGGGAATTATTGGGATTGTTTCCATAGCACTGATCAGATTATGTCCCAGCAGGAATGAACCAAGCCAGTCCATGAGATCTAACTTCAGCCATATTTACTCCTCAGCTGAATTGAGGTGGATGACTGTCTAGGCAGATGCCAGCCTTTGCACTCTGATGCCACATTCACAGCAATAGCAAAAACGGCAGTGTTAATTTAACACCGAGAGTGTTTGAATGCATGTAGTTAGAATTATTCATTCATTCATTTTCCATACCACTTTATCCTGTTAAAGGTGCAGGAAACCTGGAGCCCATCCCAGGAGACAGCCAGGGTGGGGCTCCAACTCCCCACAGGGCACACACACACCCAAGCACACACTATGGGCAATTTGGAGGCACCAATCAACCTAACCCACATGTCTCTGGACCGTGGGAGGAAACCAGAGAAAACCCACCAAGCACAGGGAAAACATGCAAACTCCACACACACAGACCCAAGGCAGGAATCAAATCCCCAGGCTCAGAGGTGCGAGGCGACAGTGTTAACCACCACACCACCATGCCACCTAGCTGGAATTATATAATTTTTCTATAGTACTTTTATTAATCCCAGAGGGAAATTACTTCTGTGCATTTAACCCATCCCCTGGGGGGCAGCAGTGCACAAGGAGCCAGCGTTTGCTCAAGGACACATCTGGCTGAACTAGGATTCAAAGCAGAAGACTTTTGCATCCCGGCCTGATGTTCTACCCGTTGAGCCACCAGGCCACTAACCGTTCATTAGCATCATTTAATTGCTTGATATTTTTTCTTGTTGGTCAAGAACCATTACTGTAGTGTGAACTGTCTCTATGTCCTTCCTTCATTTCTTGTGGAATCTGTGTTGAGTCTATCCACTGGGAAAAGCGGTTTCTTGGTTTTTTTTTCCTTTTAGTCATGTTCAGAGAGATCAAGAGGCCAGCCGTGTGTCCCTGACATTATGGGCCTTACAGGTCACCTTGATGTTTTGGTCGTGCATGGAGACCGTCACCCAGTGATCACTGAGCGACATGATGTGTGTTGGCCTCCCTTCTCTTCACAGCAGGTACCTGTTGCAGCACCACAGCCAGCCGCCTGTGTTTGTGCTGGAAGGTCCGGTATTGCACTACGCTCACCAGGTGGAGCCAGACCACCGACAAGAATGCAGGCGAGAAGAGATGTGTCTGGTGGCACGATGATTAAAAAAAAAAAAAAAACACAAATTCTAGAGTTTGCCAGTTCCAAGTCCCATGAGGGTTTCTGTTGCGGTACCCTTGAGCGAGGTAGTTAACCTGAATTTGTTCCTTAATTTTCCAGAACCACTTATCCAATCTGGGCTTACAGCGGACCTGGAGCCTGTCCCAGGAAACACAGAGGACGCTGCAGACAGGATGCCAGTCTGTCACAGTCAAAGTGAATTGGACCAGTAAAATTTCTGTCTCTACAAATGTGGAAAACTGTCAGCTGCTTTATACAGAAGAGTCAGGCAAGCAGCTAAATGTTACCTAGACGTCTGGTGTGAGATGCTTACTTCTGTTTCAAGACAACCTCTTCTTAATGCCTGTCATTTTAACACATGGCATCTGCAGCCCTGGTACTGTGATGGGTTCAAAAGGTAGCTCAGACACCCTCGCTTGAACTTTATGGGAAATTAAGCAGAAGCGCCCTGCAACGCCTGCAAGGGTTGTTAACCTGATATGAATGAACAAGTCACTTTATTTTCCCATATGACATTGCTCCCTGCATTGTCCTGCTGCCTAGATTTATCTGGCCTGACTGGCACAGTGGTCTGGTGTCTTGATCAATGATGGTGCTCTCCTCCCCTGGGTAACTACTGCTCCTTTAAAACGGCCTGACTCATTATAGTAATGAACTTTATAATTATTTCTCCCACCGAGAGGAATGAGTCCCATTAATAGGATGTGATTGCTTTTTATTTCATTTACTTAGGCCAGCCTGTTAACTTGTGGGTATTTTCCAGTTCAATAAACTCCCTATTCTTCAAGCATCTAATTTCCTTCCTTTTTTCTAAAGACACCACAGCACCAACTGGTTAAGACACAAGTTGGCCCTGTGTCTTGTGGCAGTGTCCCCCTGCTTAGAACAAAAGAATTCCGGAACACTGCAGGAACAAAGGAGTGAACAGACCTGGCCTTTGCAACCTGGAGTCATACGTACCCCTCTGCCCTGACCACCATACCCTGCACCAATCACAGTCTGGGCGTCACCCCCGTGTTAGTAGGGCACAAGGTTACCAACTGCCACTGCTTTGAACCTGCCAACATCTATCACCTAGACTCGTTTACCACAGAGCCTGGCAGCCGCGCGGCACCACGTGGCTGTTCGACTGACACGGAGTGTGGGGCACTCAGAACGCCGCCCGTGTGTCACAGGAGCCTGAGGTGGGGGCAGGGTCCTCGGCAGGAAATCGGGGGGAACCTTGAGGTGCCCTTCAGCAGCGACATTGCGTGAACCAACTCCAACTTTGTCTCGGTGCTGTGCTCAGTGTATCGTGGAGCCTTCGATAAATATTGTGACTGTAAACTCCACCCTTTAGCACCAGTCGCCCCACCCGAACTAAACAGGTAAAAACACGAGCTTAACGTGGAACCCACTGCTTCTTGTGGGTCGCAACAGACGTGATGGTACACACACACACGAAAAAACGCAGCCCTCTCTGCAGCATCTAACCTGCAGCTGCTGCCCGAGGACCAGAGGAGCTCGACCGAGTGGGTCGCAACGCACTGCCCCCTGACCAACAGGTCGAGCTGCTGCCAGAGATGTGGCACCTGGAAAAGAGGTCAGTGACAACCACACGGCCCAGGTGAAATGGAACACTCTGGGTACAGGAGCTCTATCTACCGCGCCAGCCGATACACCCGCACCATGGTGCCCAAGGCAGCCTCGTACTGAAGGCGAAATGAAAAAATATCACAAATTTAGCTTTTTCCATGCTATGGTAAGCTTATCGCCTCTTCTACTTTCTATCATAAACAGTGTAGCTCAGGAAAAAAATAAACTACTGAAATAAACTTGGTGAATGTACAAGGATTCTATAAAAGAATGGAATGTGACAGCTTCTCCTTTGTATTATTATTATTATTGAAAGTAACTTTAGCAGCAGTTGTATCGTAATCATGGTATTGCTGTTTTTGGTTATTTTTGTTAGTGTAGGATCACAATAAATGCCATATATCTGCTCCTTTCACTCACGAACCACCTTTTTGAGGAGCAAGCGAGCTGAGTGCTGTGTACCTGTCCTTCTACACCTGGAGCGACACATTACATGCCGCCATGAAATACCTCGTTATGCATTTCGCACCTCATGTCAATATACAAATGAGTATGGGGTGCATTGAAGGAAATTTAATTAAAATTAAATGCCATTCTTGTTCCTTAACGTGATTTTTGTTTGTAGGTGCTACACAAACAGGAAGTCGTCCACACTTGTGAATACGTGGGGAAGGAAGGATTTAATTCTCTTTCTGTTTAGGGTTGTCAGACAGCGTTAAATAAGGATCGAGTTGCAACGTGTTGTACTCAACCTCCTTAATTAATACTTTCTCTCTAGCTTCAAGGCAGCCTCATTTTTGCTTCAGAATAATGGCACCATTACAGCTGCAGGATTTGGGACAAAAACCCATTTTCCTTTCTGAAAAATGACTTCTTTGTCTCCTTTTGTAATTCCTGTATAACAGAGGGCGGGGCTTTTGACAGCAGACCTGGCACAGTGCTATGCAAAGAGCGCCTTCGTTTTCCTGTCCGCTCTGGGTTCTGTGGCCCATCGTGTATAACGACACTCTGGCAGTGGCACGCCGCCTCCGAATGACAATCAGGGAAACAGACAGTGTGCCCGAATGGTTTCGTGTCGACCTGGCTTGTCGGGGAGAACAACCTTCTAACCTTTCTTTGGCTACTCTTCCCTCCTTCCATATCCTCCTCGGTGGCTGTGCATGACTCTGCGTCTGTGGTCAGGACCTCGTACTTTATGGTCTTGTCGCAGAAACAGAGGGGGATGGAGGCTTGCAGCACTGTGTTCTCACAGTTTCCTCACGGTTCCAGGCAGCAGAGTACTGGAAGGTGCCGCCACCCAGATCTGCTCCGAATCCCATCTGCATGTCCTCTTTAATCTCTGACCAGCTCTATACACCCAGTCGGTCATCTGACTATACCATACCACCCACCTGTTAGTCTGTGCTGCATCAACTGTGACCTTCTGTTGTCCTTGGCTTAAGGCATCATCTATACCTATCAGTTTCCACTGTGATGGCCTACTGGTGGACTGTTTCAGCCTTCACTTCACATTTGGTAGTTTGTCTCTCCCAGATGAGATGGTAGGCTGGGAAAGTCAACATGTACCTAGACCCATATGCCCTTCAACCAAGTAGTGTTGGACACAGCTGAATTCATCTGTCCAGGTGGAACATGGTACAAACTCCTGACAGCAGGGATGGAGTTTTCTGCAAAGCGCATATACAGTGGCGTCTAAAGCATGGGTGTGGATTGTCCTAAAGCAACTGAGTTTTAACCTCAGGCTCACAAATTTCATTTCCTATACATTCAGTGTCAGATGTAAAATTGCAGCGGTAGTCAAACGTCAAAAGCTGTGCTGGTGAATATTTGAGGAGGAAGAAAAAAAAATCTGAAATTTTATGAAAACGAGTCGGACAGCGTGAAGGCATTGAGCTGGCAACGAGAGCTGTCAGGATCTACGGGGTCAGCAGAGAGGACTTACACACCATGGAAGGAGGCCAGTCTGTTTCAAGGGCACCTTTTCAGCACTTTTCTAGAGAGAGAGAGCAGGTGTAGACACAGACAGGGAAGACGCTGATCCAGTGGAATGTGTTCTGGTGCAGCTGTTGTGTCATTTCCTGGATGTTTGGTATCACGGCGGTTATCCTTTCAATATCAGTACTCTTTTATCACTGTTGACATGGCCTCCTTTGACTGACTGAAAACCAGCTTTCCATTCCAGATCTAGAGGCCAGGAATAAAAAAAAAATAATAATAATTGGGTGCAGTACCACAAAATGCCCCACAGGTGTCTCTCTTTTTCTTCTGTAGCGCTCTTCAGTGCCTCTGAGCTCAATGAGACTCTACAAGGATGTGTGTGTGTGTGTGTGTGTGTGTGTGCGCGCGCCTACCTCTAAACCCAGCAATGCTCCCCACGGTCGCTCTACATGTAGGCCCTTTAGACAGGAGGATTTGGCTGTTTGATCAGTACATAAATAAAAACATTGGCAACTCCGCCCTCAGTTGCGCAGAGGCAATCTCGTGCGCTTTTGTTTAAATCTACCCGTTAATGCAACGGGTCTCCGCTCATGGAAACAGGCGATGAGCTGCGGCCAGCGCAGCTGCAACGGTGGCGGCTGCGTCGGAGTCTGAAATTTAAGAGGCAGCGGAGCGGCGTGCTAATGCCATCCGACGTGTTTGTTCTGTTGATGGCGAAGGCTTCTTCAACCGCCTGGCCTGACCCGCCTTTGTGCCATATTTATTATAATGTATTCTGTATGAATGGCTTTGACCCCAAGGGAAGTAATGTAAAATTGAACGCAGCCTCTTTTTTTATGGCCATCATTAACATTAACCCCAGAAAGCAAAAGTCGAAGTCACTGGGTTAATCCACGGACTTTAATGGATTGGAGTGTTTGGAGTAAATAACACGCCATTCACCACCGGCAGACAAACGTGCTGCCAGACGTTACAAGTTTCAGTGCAGCTGGACTGTCAGGCTGCCACATTCGTCAGGGACTCGCCACTGGGTCTATTTGTCTAGGTGCAGATGTCGGTCTTGAGTGGAACACTTTGGGCAAATTAATGGGTGGCGGCCTCAGTGCGTTACCGTGTGTGGGTATCCTCTTTGGTTGGCATGGCGACCTTATGATTGAACACGGGACCCCATCGTCTCAGCCTACTATGATTTCAACACGATCGGCAGGGTTACTGTTCACTGAACGTGTCCTGTCGGCTGCAGGGCCAGAGTCCAGAGCTCTGGACGAGCAGTGCAGGCTACATGTAGGGCACGGTCAGCTACAGGCTACGCACAAAGCAGGCTAAAGATGGCCTAACGCAAGCTACACATGGGAGAGCTGAATACCAGCACAGCAAGGAAAAGTGTGCATTTACATCTGCATGCACAAATCCCTGTGCTTAAGTGATTCTCTCTGTATGTTTGCACACGTCTGCGTTTCTGTGGCTGTGTTTACACACGCGTTCAGGTGCTTGTAGGTGTCCGTGAGTTTTCGTCCACATACCTTACACACAGAATTTGTGCATGGAACCGGTGATAAGACTCACTGTAGCTTGCCCCCCAAGTTCTTCCTGCTCCAGTTACAGTGTGTGACCAAAGGGCATTTGCAGGTTGTCTTTAGTCTCCTACACGCGTACATGGCCTAACTGCACCCACACCTGCTGCAAAACACCAAACAGCATGGGGAGGGTGACACAGCTTCTCATTCATTACGAAAAGGATTTATGCCAGGGGGCAATGCGGCCGCGGACGTGCCAACCCAGAGCACCCCGCGTTCATCTCCTTGTTGGCGAGGCTTCCTGTACGCTCACCGTGTGGTGGAGCAGTGAAGCTGAACCTGAAGCCCTGCTCAGGCACACAGCGTGTCACCTGGTTTTGGCCTGTATCTAAGTTCCGGCTGAGGCTCAGACTACAGGAGCTTTTTGGCCCATGATCCTTCAGCAGGACAAAAGAAGCTAACAAGGCTAAACTTCAGCGCCCCACCGAGCCAGACTTTTCCACTCCCTGCCAAAAGTCAACATGAGCCCTCTGTGTGCTCACATGACCTTTTAAAATGACCGTTTTATTTGCCGAGCCCACATGTTTAATCAGCGGGAGAGAAAGGGGCAAACATAACTTGTTCAGTTGGTTCTGCTAGTCAGTCATGGAAGCAGGCCCAGTGAGCTGAAGTATCTGCTGTCTACCTCTAACCTCAGCTCCACACTGTCTTGAAAGACCATGGACCAGGAGCCGTGATTAGCTGAGGGCCTGGCCACATGTTCCTGAACAGTTGTTGAGGGCCCCCTGCTGGCCATTATGGGCACGATCACGATGGAGGTGGTTGGACCAAGGCCGATGACACGCAAACATTGCAAATTAGACTCACAAACGTGCCGACTCACTCTCTATACACCCCAGAGGACTGCTGTAGACTAGACAGAAGCAAAGGATCCTGGTAGAATGTCAATAAACTCATAAAAAAGGTGGGATTGAAACAACACTGCATGACTCCTCCCTCATGCTGAGTTTGTCCAGCCCAGCTCAGAATTCATGCGCTGGTGTCCGTCTCCGTTCTGTTACGTGTAACGTACGTGTGCTTGTGGCACGGGTGACGACAGCACCACATGCCCCTGGTGGGCACCTCATGCGCCACCTTCACAGGGACTGGGCAGAACAGTGACCTGCCCGCCCTGGATGCCTGTGCAAACAGTAGAGTGCTCAGATGTGAGGAAGAGCAGCTGAAGCCATGAGTGAAATCAGTGAGAGCGTCTTCGTGTAGAGCCATTTCCTTAGTCGGGAAATGGCAGACAGACACCGTCTTGCCAAGCTTATCTCGGTTTTCTGGGGCAACGCGGTGGCGCCCGAACAGCAGGCCTCTGTGACTGAGTTTGTGGAGAACATTCATTCCAGCACGAGTGGCTTGACTTGCCGAGCCGAGGGTTTGTCCGTTTCAACATCTCCCCAGCGAGGACTCTTAAGATCAGGCTCTGCGTCGTCTGCCCCTCCCTCTGACAAAAACTACAAAGGCGTTTGGCACTCACGTACATTCATACGTGCATATGCACGTGTGTGCCCATTTGTGTGTGTGTGTGTGTGTGTGTGGACTCACTACACATGCTCTCCATTGCTATTTCAGCCTTCCGTAAGGCCAGTCACAGCACCCATACACCCCCCCCCCCCCCGTGCCCCTGTCTCTCCGCAGCGCCTTGCCATGGAAATTGAAATAATGATAACATGTCCCTCTGACTGCATCAAAGTATCGCCACTTCAAAAAAAAGCCGAAAGCCATGAAATGCAAATGACAATGTAGACCAGATGGATTGAGTGCCTTTGCCATGCATCCGGCTGATCTTAAAGGGGGGGGGGGGGTACAGGGAGGGGCCAAGAGGGATGG